>OMNV01009116.1:0-21421 GCA_900303265.1 Brotula barbata | reverse complement strand
CTTTCTGTTCTGTGTGTGTGAATGTGTGTGCGCTTGTGTGTTCCCCACACTGCTAAGAGTGTGCTACCCTGCAGAGGAGTGTCCACCAGGGAGAGAGACGGAGGTAAGAAGACTGCACTTGCTTTTCCTGGCGGTAAGTTTCTTTTTTTAGCCTCTCGTGTATTCGGACAGTATGTCTATTGTCTGCTGTGTCATTAATATGTGTGTACTGTATCTTTAAAGTGCAGACTTGGAGTCCATGGGGCAGGTGACTCAGCTGTTTCTGTTTGGAGTAGCAATGAGCAGTGAAAAGTACAAAGAATATGCAGCACCAGGCCTTATGCACACAAATCTAACAGAATAAATCTTAACTGGTCAAAGTCAAAACTGCACTTTTTGTTGTTAAAGATAGATTTATTTTATATGGACCCATTTTTGCTGATGCATTTTTTACTGCACCTAGATGAAATTAATGAGAATTTTTTAAAACAGTGTCGCTACTGTACAGGACAGAGACATGCATGGGGATGTTTTCATAAACAGTACATCTTTCAATATATACATTGTGTACTTCTGTATATATTATGTACCTCTGTACCAAGATTCTAGGGTCGGTCACCTTGTCCATTATTTTGCTCATCAATAATTCTGATGATTATTTCCAAAAATAAGCAAGCGGTGAATACTAAAGGGTGTTTTAAAACCTTTTTCACGCTTGCTGTTCCTACTTTTTATTTTTGAATATGTTTGTTTAGTTTGTTATCCTGACCTGGAGACTTTGTGACATTTTTACTTTGTTGTTTCTTCCAACTCTAATGCTGCTGGATCATCTTCTTCTCCCTCATAGTTTGTTGGTTGTTAAGCCATAACCATGCCACACACTGCCACCTGCTGGGATGAAGCACCATAGCCCGGAATCCTGGCTTTAGAATTTTTAAAATATTCAATATTTTACACTCTGTATTCATGACTGCTGTCGTTTTTATGACACCATATGAAGTATCAGCTGTTTTTCCTGCTGACTGATGTCCTCTGTTTGTTTAATGAGTAGTTGATCCGTGGTGATGCCTCCTATTCAGCGTTTAATGAGGGCGGCTTTGGCCCTGTCTGTTGTGGTCCGTGTCAGCAGATAGGGTCTTACTGTGTCAGTTTGGAATGTGTTTACTCCAAACTCCTAACATGCTGGACCCAACAGCATCAGCAAAACTTATGCATGTAAAATGGTTTGGCCCGATGGAATGATATGATCTTACTAAAAAGTCTTTTGAGGTGAAAATGAGCATCTACATAATTAATCAAAAAGTAATGTACTGTTGTGTTTAAAAGTTGGTACAGATAGTTTAAGATGAAGACCGATAAAATGTAAAAAATGTAAAATTATGTTGTATGATATTTTGATGATTTTGGAAGTACAAAATATGTAAGTGATTAGAAAATAATAATAATAATAATAATAATAATCATCATCATCATCATCATCATCTTTTGCTTTTGGTCCACACTTTTCTCTGGTATTCCTTTTTTTCCAAACTATATCATCCCATCCTCCTATTCTGTTATTATGATGTGATTCTCTCTTTATAAAAGTATGGTTTCCTGTTATTCAGTATTTGTGAACCTTCCACTGCAGACATTGTAGAAGATTTTGCAAGACACAATTTATCAGTTAAGATACCAACACGCTCCGTGTAAAAACGTGTCAACTTAATTGTTGTTCAAGATGAAGATAAAAACCTCAAAGTGAATTGCACAGAGGATTTGCTATGTTGGCCTGGAAAGATAAAGTGATGAAACAAGCGTTTAATGACTGGGATATTTGTGTTATGGTGCAATATTGAAGAAAAAAGAGCAACGCTTGCTCTTCCACAGAGGGTGCAATCAGACCATGTCAGCAAGAACAGTCAGTCCACAGCTAATCCTGTTATAACAGGACGCAGGGCACAAACCCCTTATTACATATTGGGCACAGTTTTGCAGAGATGTGGAAAAAAGTGATCGTCAGATGAAGTCATCACTCACCATATTCTATGTCAAGTTATTCTGAATGTTCACCTTTATCCTGAGGTCTACGTTGACATGATCTTATTATAAGATCATTATATTCGCTCTGACTCTCCACAACATCATCACAACACCTCATTATGATGGAATGGTGTTTCATCCTTCGAGCTGAGTTCCAGAGATGTATACAGTCTTTATCAAAGGGCATTAAAGCTCCTCTTTTGGCTTCAGGTGGCCTGACACATTACAAAGTCACTCCATGTCTGTCTGCCCTGTGAATCATGTGGGTGGATGGGACAGTTTGACAGAAAGTGTAGGAGACCAGAGTATTGATCTAAGTTGATGTCTCTGTTTCCTCCTATGCAGGCTCTTTCTCACCTCCTGAAACTGTCAGTATGAGCAGAAACCTGCTGAAGAATCCCAGTGGGGAAGGTAAGATGCCTCTTCTTAGTTTTTTTTTTTAGGATCTTTATTTTAGAGATTCTTCAGATGCATTTCGGGGACACTTTGAAGCATCATGAAAAAATAGAATAACAAATGCCTGTGATCTGTAGCCTCCGTTCAGATGAGTCCACTTTGGATTTATTTTTGAGCTGCTCTTGGATTTTACTGTCTCAACTTAACCAATAAAATGAGATGGTGCATTTCTCTCCCAGAGCAACTGGAATTCTGGGAGCTGACAGAGAATGGTGGGAGCGGGTGGAAGGTGGAGGAGTTGCCAGGAGACTGTGGCCACGACTTCTGCAATGAAGAAGTGACCAAATACTTTACTACCTCATTTGAGTGAGTGTGTAATCTCTGTCAGTGTGATTATGGGTGGTTATGTGAGTATGCTCACACCTGCACGGTATTTGAACATCTCCTCTGGACTTCTGAACACTCTATATGAACTATAAACAGATTTTTTTCCTTTAATAATATATTTTTTTTAGATTTATATCAGAGCCTAGATGAAAGATACTTTTCATTTAGGGGCCAATTGTCATCTAGTACGCTTCAGTTCACATCTGCTGCAGCACTACTGTGCAGAGAGAGTAAAAACAGCTGTTTTAAGTTGTGTCTATGAAACAGCCAGCTCTACTACGAGAGACAACACAAAATTATAACAGTGTACAACCACTGTGCAGTTTTTGTGACAGAAACCTAAACAGGTTCCTGCCAGATTGGTTCATCAACTGCAGAGGTGGCAATTAGACACAACTGTATCCATTTGACACCTGAGCTGCAGCACTATGTGCCACAATGTCCCAAACACACAAACAAACAAGCACCTAAAACCAAAAACCTGGAGTCTATCCCAGCAGTCATTGGGTGAAAGCCAGGGTACATGTTGCCAGTCTATCGCAGCGCTGACACAGAGAGAAACAACTCAATTACACTCCCATTCACACCTATGGTCCATTTAGATACCTCAATTCTCAATTTACCTAAGATGGACGTCTTTAGAGGTTGGTGGAAACCGGAGTACCCGAAGGAAACTCACGCAGACACAGAGAGAACATGCAAACTCTACACTGAAAGGACCTGAACCCAAGACTCAGCCGCCCACGCTTTAAGATTTGATAAGCTTAAATTTCAATGAAGAGCGAAGTTACATCAGGAATAGATTTTCATGACTCTATCCCTCCGTTTGTTCTGCAGACCCTGTCTGAAGAGGCAGGTGATCGACCTGTTGGAAGAGGGCTTCTCCAGGGAGGAGCTGGACGCTCAGCCCAGCGTCACGGTGGAAGATTGGTAAGGAAGACGTGAGAGAGGAAGTTGAAATTTCCATAACAATATGTACTCCTGAGAATTTGGAGCAAATTGGACATTTGAGACAGAGATCGGCTCTTCTCCTGCAGGTACTGCGGGAGGACAGACTGTGGCTGCACGTACCAAATCAATGTGTGTCTGATGGATGAGAATGAGGAAGTACTACAGGACTTCAAACCGGAGCCTGTGACTCTTGACCCGGACAGCAGCGACTGCTCATGGAAACAGGTACAGAAGATGCACACGTCTGATTGTCATTACGTTTATTCGTGCAGTTTAAGTGTAAATGCGTACACGTGTGTTCCAATAGCTTCGCTTGAAGAAACGGATAGAAAAACACCATGAGTCAAAGATGTGGAATAATAATGCATTAATGTGATTGCACTGTTCATCAAACATACACGACTCCTTTAATCTGCTTTCAAAGTGAGAGAATGTTTGCCGAGAGTGATCAAAGATTTAACATGCATGGAATTGACAGAAAATAAATGACCTACAGTCAAACCAAAATTGCACTTTTTGTTTTTGAATTTCATATTAATTTTTTTGCCCTCTCGGTAACAATTACTATGATGACAACATATCTGTCTGTCATCATTGTTAACTTCCTACTTTCAGCAGCAGCAGCAGGAGTTCCTATAATGGAAGTATTCTCCTTTCTTGAACTTTAGGTGACCCATACATTTGCAGACTATGGTCCTGGAGTGCGTTTCATCTGCTTTGAACACGGAGGGCAAGACACCAATTTTTGGGATGGATGGTTTGGCGTCCGAGTCACTGGAAGCTTTGTTACTGTTGAGGTCTGAGAGAGAAGAGAAGAGGGGAAGAAGAGGAGGGGAGAGGGGGCGGTAAGAGAGTAGAAGACCTCCAGACTTAAAAAGTGGAATCTAGTTGCTGTTGCATGTCGCTGCCTTGTGCTCTTGCATTACCCTCCTGCATTTACAGTTGTTGCACATCTGTAAAATGACACACAGGGCTATCACAGTGGCACCTTGGCTTCACTAACTGCCTTTAACAAAAAAAATAGTGAATTTCTGCTTGCAATAGATCCATTAAATCAAGCATTAATCTATTAATGACAGTATCTTCACAGCAACTGTTAAAGGGGTTTATTTTCTGAGTGAGAATGATTTAATAATAATCTCACTCTGTCATTACTTGATTGATCAAGTTTAATTTATTCATCCTTTTATTGGAATGATTTAGTTTTTATTCTGCCACGTGTTACTGATCTCAACAATTGTTTTCTTTTAACACATTTTTATTGGTTCTGTTATTTAATTCTTTTTGAATGTGTCGTTTCACGCTGAAATAAACAGACATACGTAAGAAAAACAGCATCTCCTTTACTTCATTCTGTCATCAGATGAATTTAATGACATATTACACATTCTAAACAGTTACATAGACTGCAAATTCTAATACAGGCCATTTGGCACTGTTATAAAGTCATTGCAAGATTGTTTTCAACACATATAAAGGGCGTTGTGCATTTTAAAGCTGCATTAAGCTGATTTTGGTATTATTGAGTCAGTGAATACTTAATATTTGATCACACAGTATACACTGCAAATATGGAATCCCCAAAGCTCTCACCTCCTATATTTAACCACTTCCTGCTACTCACTTAAGCTAAATGTGTACTACCTGGTAAAACAACAGAGAGCTGAGTGAAGTCGAGGTGAGTCTAGTAACAAATTAACTACTAGAAGTCTCAACATTGATCTCTTTCATCGAGACTAATTATTATTAATATTATATTATATTGTATTGGAATTCTGCCATTATGTGGTGCCAAAACTCACTTCATGCAGCTTTATAGAGGGGACAAATAGCAAATTACATCTGTGAAAGTTGAAATTTATGTTAAAAAAAAAAAACGTACTCAATGTATTCAACACAATTCTTCCAATACTGGGGTGTTTGTTTATAAGTTTTTGGGGAGAGGTCATGGTATAAATACAGGTCAGGAATTCTATATCCTCAAATCTTTTCTCTCTTCGTCCAATAGGAAGCTGTAGCTCAATAACAATTATACTGTATCTTTATAAGGTTGACCGGTCACTGACCAGCTGAGAAAGGGTTAACGCTGTCTTCTCTGAGTAATTAGCGGTGTTGCACTAAAGCAATGCATTTGCTTGTTTCACAATGTAAACTTGTGTATATACATGTCTTCAACAAAATGGATACACAATACACAAAATGGATCTGTGTTCCTTGTGGTCATTGTTCTGAACACCCCCCACCCCCCCGACCTTCCATTACCGGGCAAACAGTTCACAAAAACAACTCTGTGTTTCATACTCAAGCAGGATACAAAATAAATTAGTTAGGAAAACATCAGGAACAAAGTTACATTTCAGTTGAAATCCCTTAAATATTAGTAAATGAATTGGTTAAAAGTAAAAATGATTGTCTGCACTGCATATCAGTCTAATGAGGGTTGATGTGATACCAACCAACTCAAACATGTGCAGTTATAAGTCAACAGTTGTTGATCTTTCATTCTCCTTGTGACTGCATCTGTTTACAAAAGGCCTCAAACTGCTGCTGCTCCAATTCTGTCATCACCTTGTTCAAGGCATAAATCTTGAGAAAAAGAAGGGAAGAAAGCAGACAAACAGTTAATACAGGAGTGAAGGGTCACCAGCTGTCAGATTATTAAAAATGGAGAGGTCAGTCACCTCTGCTCTCTGCCGCTGTTTGAGCTCATGCTGCGCTGATCTCAGCTTGGTTCTGTCACCTCTGGTTGGAGTTGAATTCAGCTTTGGCTTGTCCTTACGACAGGCAGGCTCCATGGGAACGGTAATAACGAGCACAGCGAAAACTTAAGAGAAAATACAACAATAGTTAGTGTGATCTGTTCATGTTTATAGTCAGTTAATGTTGGCGTTCTCGAGTACTTCTCATTGCTGATGTGTGCCTTTATGTGTAGTTTGAGTTAAATGTTGGTGAAGTTTGGGGTGTAATCTCTGGGAAGAAGTAGGCTTGAGCAGTTCACTGAGTTACAGCTAAAATGCCTTGTGTGCTTGCATACACGTCCTGCTCTTCACTCAGGTAGGACCGATTCAAGATTTTGTACTTATTTAAAAAGCCCTAGCTCCTAAAATAAGATAAAATAATCTCACAGTTAAAGGTCTAAACAGTTAAAACTTTAACCATAAGATCTCTCACCAGATATTTTGTATGATTGACTAATAAGTCACAAAAAAGAAGGATTCGTTCATTTTTCATCAACGAAACCACACAAAAGGTTTTCACGGCGACAGCTAAAATAATGCTTTCTAGCTTTCAACATCGGCTGCAAAAAGCAACATTACAATTAATGTCAACAGTAAACGTGGTCATTACTTCATCCGAAAACACTCGGTTAGCTAAACAATACTCGGTGAGATCAGGAGTTACGTCAATACGTACATAGCTGATATGCGTTTTACAGAATATATATATAAAAATAGCATGGTACTTAACGTTTAATATTTGTGGAAAATATACATATAAACGCACTTACCCGTAAAGTACAAAATATCATAACATTGTGTTCTAATGGCTGCCTATTGGTCTGTATCCAGCCTCCAGTCCTTCAAACAGCTGTTGCCCGAGTGTCACACAAAAACGAATCCGACTTGAAAAGAAAAGCGGAAACGGAAAGCACTTCCGGTCACCATATCCTTTCCACTTTTACAATGATTAACCTTCTTTTACGGTAATTGTCTAATTAGAAATGTTAAATAATTTGAAGATATAGTAGTTACATCTCGTATTCGGTAGTGTAGATTTAAATTATCCTTTGTCCGGTCTGGTCTCAACAAATTGTTTGTCCGTCTCTCTGCCGTGGAGCGTAACAGGTATAATTAATTTTGACCACAAGATGTCGCCTTTGTACAACAAACAAGTTAATCTTTGGACAAGAGCGCCTGCGTGTGTGTGAAAGGAAAATCTTTGAGTTTGCATGATCACTGATATGTATTAGTAAAGGACATGATTCGGGTTTAGTGTAATGTGTTTGTCTAACGGTAATGGTTCCTGTGGGAAACACAGATGTTTGAATGGAGATAATCTACTGAATGGTCCTGTTAGAAGACTTCATTATTGAAGCAATTTGTCAGAACATTATTTTCTCTAAAAGCTCTGGGCCACCCGGAAAAAGCTGAGATTTTTAAATTCCTCACCTTTTTTTGCATTTTCATTTTTGATTTAGTAAAGGTTAACTGATAACAATTACACACACTTACAGACTCCCCACAGGGAACTTGTATGGTGGATAAATCAGTTGGGTGAGGAGTGAGCTTGACACCGGCTGTAAGGCGCTCCAGCACAGATTTATCATTACAGACACAGGCAACGTCATTATGAAAGGACAAAATAACTAAACACTCCCATACCTAAGTGAGGAAATATTACAAACTGCAGACTATACGATAACAGTGGTGGTGTCTAGTGTTGTGAAAGTGACCTTGGATGTTTGTGTGTGTGTCTGTGTGTGCATGCGTGCCCTCTGGCAACGCTGTGCCACAGAGATTTATCACACAGCATACCGATGGTTTACCTGGATTTATCCTCCAACTTGAAATAATATCCTGCCAAGAACAACTTCTGCTGAACGCTACAGACAACAGCCAAGCTTCAGAACATTGTATTACAGGAACACACACACCTACACACACTTACAGCTGGCATAACGCAGCAGGGCATCGTTTGTCATTAAAAATTCATATGTTTGCCGTTGTAAATACCTACTGAAATATTACTGTAAGCAAACAGCAGAGACAGTTTGCCTTTATACTTGAAAGCTTCAGCCTAAGAGACCGTAAATGGTCGACTGGAAGGGGAGAAAAGTCTACACACAATCCCAGCAAGCAAATCAGTTGATAAAAATTGTAAATAGATGCCCCAAGCACAGACATTTTCCCTCACAGACTGAATGTGTTGATCCATTGCAGTACCATAGGCCTCATGGAAGAGGCCAACATGTAATGGAGGAGAAGATATTGGGATAGTTAACATTTTATAGAGTTGCAGAGGTTGGAGAGGGGAGGGATGAAGTGTGGAAGACGAGCCAAGAAGGCCGTGGCAGAAGTGTGTGTTAGGAGCCTTGTTCTTCTAATTTAAACTCTCTCTCCAGGGGGAAGCGCAGCTATGACTGCTCTTTCACACACGCAGCCCTGAACACACAAACTCACCACAACCTTCTAACCCTGCTCGCCATCCCACTGCCAAAGCACACATAAACACACACACGCACACACACACGCACTTGCACACAGGTAAGTACACACATGTATGCATGCAAACGCACACAAAGTCTTTCAGAACTAAAATTAAATGACGATGGCAACTCTGCCTAAAATAACCGGACATACACAAATGCACAAACACGCTTGCTGTACATACACACAAAAAGGTATTCACACGCACACAAACACACGCACACACCCATGTTAACTCTGTTTCTCGCTTCACACCTGAACCCCAATAGACCTGTGATTGCCAAAGTAAACAGCGTGCGGCAACCAGGAGAAAAAACTGTCCAGATATGGGCTAGATAGGAACAAGCTATGACCTCAAGAGCGGGGGTCAGCGTCAATTACACACACACACACACACACACACACACACACACACACACACACACACACACTCGTACAGTACATAAACAGAAGTAAGAATGTAACGTACTGCTTCCTATGGCTGCATAGCTACAGGAAGCAGCCTGGCACAAATCCCACACAACATACGCTGGTTGGTTATCTCTCCACATCTGGATGAAGCTGCAAGGTTTGCTTCATAAGTTCTGAGGCTGATGCATAAGAACAGGGCGATGCTTGTAATATATAAATATAATATGATATGTTTTATATTCATATTTGTTGAGGAAGAAATATCATTCTCTTGTCATTCCAAATTTGCTTGCTCAAGGGATAAACAAGGCTCTGTGAGTAAACAAGACGGAAAAACAATGGACCTGCAATAATTAGAATCTTTCTATGTCGAGCTATATTACATTACAGACCTATGTGTTCACAAAGGCTAACAATTTATGAATCTAAACCGTGTGTATATTGTTATAATTTATGTTGTGGTACCTCATAAAAACATTGAGTTAAATAGAAAGACTAAATGCTGGTTAACCACAGGAGAAATTGATTGACACTGATGACATTGTGATCACACTGTCTAACATTTGATCAGTTCCTGGTTCGTATGAATGCCATGTCACAGTACATGATCTATGTGGTGACTTCTTATGAGTTTTCCAAAGAAAAGCAGGGACTGTTTGACCACAAGGCTGCAGTGTACCAAGATCCTCGATTGGGAAACACTGCTACTGGAGAATGCCTGCTGAATTGAGTGTGTGTTCATAAACCTATGCATGTGTGTGTGTGTGTGTGCTCAATCGTGAAAATACTGAGTTATGTACAATAAACTGTCACTTTCAAAGAGGCTACCAAGGCTACCATGTGTGTCTCTGTGTTCGTATGTGTCTCTCGCTGTGGCAAGTCGGCCTGCGCACGTGTTAGTTTATGTGCCGGAACCCACAAATGTGTGTATTGTTTATCACATTCCTGCTGTGTGTAGGGAAACAGGCAGGGAAACCGAACCCTAACAGGGCTCGGCGGGCTGTCTAGGAGCTGACCAGACAGAAAATTGGGAGGTTTGGGGTCCAAATTACACTCGGTGAGAGAAGAGAAAGCTGCATTTGTTTTCCTGCACTCTGTGTTCGTTGTGTGTACAGTGCTGAGAGTGTGCATTGTGGAGTGGAGTGGTTGTGTGGTGTATGTTTTTTCTCCTGGCTTGGCCCACTGTGGGCAAGAGCAACCCAAGAGCAACCTGTGTTGGTCGGGTCTTTAAGGGGTCTTTAAGGGGTATTATCGATTCTATCTCAACTAAATAAGTGTCAGTGTTTATCATAAGGTAAATACAAGGACACAGTGTGTGTGGATATATCTTATGTGTGTGTGTGCGTGTGTGCAGCACATCCAAGTTGGCGTTGAAGGTCATTAAAGACAATGAACACACAGGTTCTTTTGGATGTAAGCTGCAGCGTTCATAACGTTTGTTGTTTCTCTTAGCCCAACATTTTGCTCAATTTTATGTATGTTTGCAATTTTTACTACCAGCAGGGTGAAATTTTCCAATTTGAAAGAAAATCGTGGAATTTTGGCAGTATAAACTGTTCTCAGTAAAGCAGTGCCTGATGCCATTTGTGGTGAGGAATAGAGTATTTGTCTCATCTGAATCTAATTGTTAATTAAAGCAAACTCTACTTCTTTATTAATAGAGCTGCCCGATGTTTAGCATGTTTGTTTTAAGATATTCCACGAAAAGTCCATCTAAACTTAATAATCACCATACTTCTGTCATTATATTTTTTGGCTTTCCCAAATATTATCAAACTCTTGAATTGCTGCTTCATTATTTCAGTTCATTGCTATCTTTAACAAGGTCAATGGGTCAATGCCCATGATACATAGTAAGGTATCCTCTATTCAATACATTTCTTATATTCCTATCATTTATACCTTCAACGTGTTACAATAATGTAACACAAATGACCGAATTATTATATTGTCATTAGAATCTAAAGAGATTTTTGACATCCAGGCCCAACTGGGAGCTGATGAGACATTTCTAGGCTGTGCCATTAGAAGGTCTTAAATGGGAGATATGACATCATGTTCTTCATGTTGTGGTCTATTCTGAAAGATTTACATTATTTAGTGAAACGCATTCATGGCACTACTGCTCAAACTGAGTGAAACCTATCTGAGCCCCATAATCCCACTGTGTTATGACTGGACAGCTGAGTCAGACGTGAGCTGGCAGCACACTACATATCATAATCAACCTATCATAAATCATTTTAAAGAGCACTCCTGGGCTGGAATAACACCGTTGTTGTTAATACATGCAACATATTAATCCCTGGTCAAAATATTCATAACCACCCAATTTTCTGCGTGTTTAGATGGATGTTCGACCGTGAGTGTCTCTCCGTGCTCGCTAAAAGTCAACACGGTCGTGTGTTAGGCTGATCGCTGGCGTTTAGAGGCTCCGCTAAGTGGCACCTGGCCACTGCCAAAACAAACAGGAGTGTGTGTTTGTGTGCGCGTGTGCTCGCGTGTCTGCAAGCACACATATTGGTGAGTGTGTTGCTGCTAAGTGCCACTGTGTGTTGGCCAAAACAAACAACCTTAATGAGAAGCAGCTCCTGCGACAGAGAGAGAGAGAGTGTGTGTGTGTGTGTGTGTGTGTGAGAGAGACAGAGAGAGAAAGAGAGAGAGAGAGAGAGAGAGAGACCCAGCCAGGCCAAACACACTGTCTCCTTCACATGGACTTAAAGGATACACTGTTCCCGTCTACCATCCTACAGCACCACCATCACCTTCATAACCTTCATCACCCGTAACTCTCTCACTCCTCCGCTCTCCTTCCTGTCCCAAATCTCGCCCCCTCTATTCACCACACAGGCTGTGGTGCAAGTGCGAGGGTGAAGGGAAGGGGAGAGGGGAGACGGGGGAGGGGAATGGGTACCAGGTGACATCTATGCCCAACATGTTCAAGTTCATCTGTGGATGCAGCAGTGAAAGGAGATAGGCAGAACAAATGAAAGAAGTCTTTAAAAGAAGATGCACACATATGACAGCAGAAAAATAAATATTTCATATCAACGTCATCTGCAGTGAACGTTGACGTGCAAGTCTGCAGAGGAAAACGCAAAACATCACAGAGGGAGAAGGAACAGAGGAATCAAATGAAGTTTTTTTTCAAATGTTTTCAAATGTTTCATACACACGTCTCTGCGGTCTGCAGTTGCAACATCCCTACACGGTGGGATTGTTCCATACAACACAGATATCAGATCAACAACAGAGGACATTGTGATATTTTGAGGTGCAGGTTTTGGCTTGACGTGACAGAAAGTTCAGCGATTCATCCGTTCATAGGGTCTGATGCTCTTTGAATGCTGTTATTGTTTACCTGCTGAGAGGAGCGCTGTTGTTGCCTGAACTTGACCCTGGTGGTGAATAATGTGGAGCTGCATTAGAATTGAGCTTTAGTGTGTAGCTGGCTGTGTGTCACGGCGATTGTGTGTGCGGCTGTAGTGGCGTATGTGTTTGTTCAGCTGGCCATATACACACACTCACACACACACACACACACACACACAAAAACCCATGCACATGCTCCAAGACAACCAGGTGTCTTTGTATGAATTACTGCAGTGTATTCCACCTGTACACACATATGCACACACACGCAAGAGAGCAAATAAAAAGGGGAAGTTGGACGGTATCAGCATTGTGTACATATCCTGTTTACGTGTGTTTAGACGGGCCGCCAGAGAGGGCGCTGTTTGGAACACGATATGCGGCCGTAACGCAGTTGCCAGCAAAAGCATTTGTCGGATCATGTGTTTGTGTGTGTGTGTGTGTGTGTGTGTGATTGTGGGATAGTCGAGGCATATGCATGTGTTGACTCAGTGAGATTGGCGGCTAGGTCTCGAGGGAGTCGTGGCTTAGCCGACGCCAGGGCACTGGTAAAACTAAACACACCTAATTGAGGACGACGCTTACAGGCCCTCCTCTGTGTTTGTGTGTGGTGTGTGTATGCGTGTGTGTGTGTGTGTGTATTGGAGAGGAGGAGAAAGTGTGAGTTAGACAAGAAGGCATGGAAAGAGGGGAACACAGCAGCCTTGCTGGGTTAAATAGCACAGGAGCATATTTGTCTGTGCCCCTTGTGCTTTCATGGAATAATTGCTTTCTAGTAGCCATGTGAACGATGTATTCTGATCCCCCTCATCATTATTTAACTGACCTGATGGACTTTGTCATACAATAGCTGCTCATTACATAGTAATAAAATAAGATTTACAAGTCTCATCGCACCGCGTTGGCGTACATGGAAGCGCAGAACCCTGAGGTCAAACTTCAGTCAACTCCATGCGGAGGAGCCCAAGATGGAGATTTTTCTTTTTAAAATATTTTTTTGGGCATTTCTGCTTTGTTATAATAGGTACAGAAGAGAGACAGAGTGGAGGTAAAGGGGAGAGAGAGAGAGAGAGAGGGGATGACGTGCAGCAAAGGGCAAAGGTCAGATTCAAACCTGCACCGCGCCTCTACCAGGTGAGCCACCGGGGACGCCGAATGATGGATTTCTTTCACGGTTCTGGTCTTTTTCAGACTTGACCCCGGTTGCAAATTATAGTGTAACAAAAACATCGTCACCACAACACTGATAGAAAACGACCCTTCACCTGTGCCCAAAGCCGGAGTTCCAGACGTGCACATCTTTTCAGGCAGGAATCTGGTCTGTTGTCTCTCCCACATGGAGCCCACGCTGCATTAAACAGGGCAGGTGCTGCAGGTGCTGTGGATCTGCTTCGGGTTGCTTCACCCACTGAGCTCCGTTCAATGCGGGCTCTGTTAAGTGAGTGCGTGATTTCAGCGTTTTAGCAACTTCCCTGGCTCTTTCCCTCGGCCGATTACGCCAGCAGGGTTTACTTAGGGATGGGAGCATGACAGCTGCTGGAATGCTTCTCCTCGAGAACGAGACGTGGGTCATACCAGCATTCGCGTACAGGCCCGGACAGCAAAGTTCCAGCAGCCAGCTGAAATGGGCTGTGGATCAGAGGGGTGCACTTGGCTGCAGATGCACTGTGTATTCAAGTTAATGTCCCGATGGGAAAGTACACGCAATAAGAGAAAATATTAAATTACACCTTTTTCCTACCTATGCTACGACAAGGACCACACTGTCATACAGCTACAGAGAGCATACGTGTAACCAATATATGGAAAAAAAACACCTTGTCAGTCAAGCCTGTATCTCTTTATCAACTCACCATCATCTTATAATGCCAACACATCTGTCGGAAAGCGTGCGGCTCACCGCGCACACAATGCAGCCGTCGCGCAGCTCTGGACCGATACCTCTCCAGCTTAAGTCATTTTGCAGCTGAGAACAAAACTCTGGCCCGGCGTGGAGAGCTGCCATCTCCAATGTCTTCGCTTCATCAAACATGGCGGACGAGCCAAGCTTGTAGACTTGATGTATCACAGAGGGATAAATACGTGTAGCCGGAGGGGGAGCTGAACCGTGGTCCGATTCAAAGTATGAAGCTCTACGGGGTGAAGTGAAGGCTACAGGTTTTTGGCAGCAGGACTTGGGGTATTTTTTTCTGCCCCACACAGTAGAGGGCGCTGTGGGCGCTGCCTCACGTTCACACACAGGGCTGTCCCCAACCGCTGACTGGGTGTAGGACAGAATCCATTCCCAAGTCCTTCTCACGTTTGTGTAAATGTGGTGCTTGTGCATGTCCGCCTTTCTCATTTTGATTTGTCGTTAGTAAATAGAAGAGATCGCCGTAACGAGTCCAAATCGTTTTACGGTTATTCCCCACGGTGAAGCTCTTTGCGTGTGGCTTTGCCCTGGAAGCCCGAGCGTGTTGGTGCCACGCCAGCAAACAGCTCAACGTGAAAGGTGAGGAGATGCATTTAGTAAATTGACTGACACACTTAATTGACACTGGAATGTTCTTGAGCATGAAACCGACACTCAGACGCCCCTCAAGCGTCACAGGGATCCCCTTCATTTGCTCTTTCAATCTGAAATCCATAAACACATGCAAACATCCCGACGTACAAAGTCTGACGGCAGTGAGAAAGTTGAAAGACTTGGCATGAGTCGCTGCCGTTCGCCCCCAGGTGCCATGCTCCAGCTGCACCTGCAGCAGATAAGAGCTCTCAGATGTCCTCTCATCTCCAAAAACCCTAAGCAGCTCCAACACGGGGCCGTGGTTTACTTTAGTTTGGTGGTCCTCCCACAGAACACATATCAATCCATGACATAAAGGTTCATGGTGAAACGTCAAACATTCTGTGGGGAAACTGAGGAAAATAGTTTCCACCTATTTTCAACTTATTCTTCATACAGAGCAGATTTTAGAGGCTTTTTTTTTACGTTTTCAGCACAGGGAGATCCAATCAGAGGCCTACTGACTCACCTACAAAAAACAAGGTCACTGGCCCAGTTTGGATGTAATCACTTGGAATTTTTTTTTTATTTTGAGGAGAGCTTTAAACAAAAAATCACATCAAATTTGGAATTTAAAGCAAAACCGCACGCAATAATTAGCACAGCTGCTTGACGTGCACGGCCACCTGTTCTTAATAAACTGCTGCCCCTTTCCCCTCCACTCTCCCGTTCATTTTTCCTGTAGTTTACAGTAAGGGGATATTCAACATGAGGGCTCCATTCCCCGGCGAATCGCAAAGCATCTGATCGCTGTGATGATGCACAGAGCATGTGCACAGAGTCCTTTTCTCCTTGCCCTTTGCAGGCGTTTTCATTCAGGTGTGAGACTCGAGCTCACATTCAAGAGAAGATTAATCACCGATAATTTGCAGGTAATTTCTTATTCACTTATCGAATTTATTCCCCTGAGAGTCTGCCTGCTTTCAGCACCTGTGTGTCTCCCGTGACAGTCCTGCTTCATGCAGAGAGAAAGCACAGCGCCATCAGATAAGAGAGGTGCTGGACCATGCATGGTTATACACAGGTGAGCTGAGTGTGTATCTCAGGTGTAGTGTAGCATGAAGAAAGCAGAGCAGCGGTGGAGATCACCCACATAAGACGATTATTGGTTTATAAAACATTTCACATACACAGCTGGGCTTGGATGGAGAAGGCATTGGTTTAACGAGGCTGTCACACATTTCTCCTCTTTATATGAGCATCAGGAGGGGCCAACTTTATTCTCTCCAAGTTTGTTCATTTATAAATACAAAAAAACCTGCACACAAATAGAATTTTCAAAATTAATGGTCAAAGTGAGATTTTTTCTTTGAGTTGTACAGTATAATCCACACATTTTAATGTTTGGATTTTTATTTTGCCTTAAATTTGTCATTATTCTGGGTGTGTTGATATTTTTTTCTACAAATTTACCCGCACCAATTATGATATATTTGGTATCTTTGTAAACTTTGGGCTTTTTGCTAGAATTTAAACAAAATGTTATAATGAGTGACCAACCATTGCTTCAATCAAAGTTTAAGATGATCAACTCCCATCTCTCCCTTCCTACCTGTTGCACCCCATGAATCAGATTCCACCTGTAGGAGACGCTACAGAGACAGAATGATGTCCTCATATCTTGATGTAATGAGGATTCCAGCAAAATCTACAACAAAGTGATAAAGAAGTTAGATGGTAACGTAGTTGTGGGTTTGATTAGTCAGACCGGTTCCAGGTGATATAAGGCTGCTGCTCTCCTCTCTGTGAGCTGAAACAGTCAGTATGTCGCACAGCTGGCCACACACCAGGCAGTGACATCACAACAGATGTTTTCCATCAGCTGGAAACACCTGCTGTGACTTCACTGACCGTGACCGGAAAAGAGGTGCTTCGACATTTCATCCATCAGGAGCAGCAGAGCAACACTTTGGTGTTCAGTCAGATTCGGCACATATTTAACGATTAAAGTGCTTTTTACATTTTTATTCAATGGGTACATTTTGTAATTTCATGAATTAAGTTGGTTGTGTTCAGTGAAGAACACAAACATATTTCACAGGAAGAAATCCATATAGGAAACAAGTAACAATTCAAATATACACACATACTCAGATTAAGAGCTATTATTGTTACTTCTATGTTGGATGTTGTTTGTTTTTCTATCTGTCTTGTGTTTGCACGATTAGTCAAAAAAAGACACAAATACTAATCTGATCTGATTTCAGTGTAATTATAGTAATATGTTATATATAGGATATGTTTTGGCATCATATTCTGAGAAAAAGGATGATCCGAGGTGTGTGTGCATGGTTGTGTGTATGGTTTCCTCTCCTCCACCTCCTTATAAGAATCACATTTCCAGCCTTATGTGTTAATTTACAGTCATTCTATAAATGTGACCCCCTGTCTGTTCACATATTTGAAAACACCTAATCCAGATCAAGAATTGGATCTGGACTAAATTTCACCCGAAACTTAGGATACACATACTGTACATACATAGATACAAAAATGTTTTTTTACATACAAAACAACAGATGAACAAACGCAGGCAAATAACGGTCCACGGCGGGACAGTAAAGTAGTGTGATGAGTGTTATCTCATCTGTTGCTGCCCGTTAGTCCAACAGCATTTCACAACTGAACAGATATTTACATGGTTTTCCACACGAGCTCATTTACATGAGTCATATGTGTATAAATATTGTAAAGTACATAAAGTACATCTACTTTATGACATTCTGTGTGTTTTGTGGTTACGGCCATCTGTGATTATTTATCGCTCCTGTGGCTTTTCTTTTCATCACCGAGGATAAATAACAAGTCAGTGAGACCGAGCGGGAACACTTGTGCAAACTGGGGGGGAAAAAAAGTGTCCAATGAGGTTTTGCAGATCTCACGACACCGTGCTCGTGTTACAATGTTCTCATGGACGCTGTTATGCTAATGATCTTCCACAGGACGTCGTGGTGTCGATCCAGTTATGTTACCAAAACCGCGGTGACAATAGGTCACGCTGTACACGAATCACAGATGGATGGATGGGGCGTCATGACGAGCCTAATATTGTCTTCTCACACACACCCACACACACACACACAGAATCACATGGTTAAGAACTCTTATTTTCTGGTCTTAGCTGCACTCCTCAAGCTGCACGTCGAGCAACGAAGATCAAACTGAGTACAAACGGTTTGCTTTGATCGGGCTGACAGAAAAACCGATTCAGAGAAATCTGCAACAGAGTCAAAAATCAAACTGAACAGACAATCGTGCCAACCGAACACTAAGAACATTTAAGAATGGGGCAAACTACATTTTCTGTCCTACTGCAACCAGACTCAAAAACCTTTTTATTATGACGCTGTGTGTGTTTTACTGCTTGATAACACAGAAATATAAAGACCAAACAAATCAGAGATTATTGTTGAGAATGTTTATCCAAATACATTTTGATACTTACATAGTATGTAATTGTCACTTAATTAACATCAGCAGCTTTATGACTTTTAAACAATTTTATTTGTACGGAGTCCTTTTTAAATCTGTACTTTATCCACCCTATGCATTTTGTTTATTATTGTTTTGGCTTGTTTCCTTTAATAACTTAATACACATCATCACTACATTGAAGTAGTTTAATTTCTTATCAAGTAAGGGGATCTGCATGTTGTCCAACCAGAAAACATGCAAAGCCACCATACCCATTTTGTAACTTTCTTCATCATATCATAAATCATCATCCATCAAACATGGCTGTACGTCCTCCATTCAACACCGTGTGTGTTACAAACTTTCTTCAATATTCTTTCGCAGGGCCCATGATGGCCCGGATCCCAGCTAATATCTTTATTAGCGCTCAGCTTTGTCTTCTGAGCTCCTCTCCCTCGTGTCATCTTGGAATGCCTTATCTCCTTTACACAAAGCTAATAAAAGTCAGCGTGAGTGTTTGAGTGCGTATGAATGTGTGCGAGTAATGAGAAAGGCGTACGTGGCGTATTGTCCGTTGCCTGTTTACAGCTGGATATTAGCAGGTCTGGAACGCTTCAGAATTTATTATCACGGCGAGACAGCTGGAGGCAACGGTGTTTAACAATGACTAAAACTCTCCCATCCTCCTCCTCCTCTTCTTCTTCTTCTTCTCCTCTCCATTCCCTCTTCCTCTATCTCTTCCCCGTGATCTTGCATTTTTCTTCCTTTCTTCTCTCACGTTCCTCACCTTCCCTGTCGTCCTCCATGTTGTTTTGTTTTGATCTGTTCATCACAACGATGGATGGAAACACTACATTACCTGGTCACCAGCCAACTTTCTCAGCCTCGCCTTCTCTCCCATCACTTTATCGCGGCTGGTCATCTTCGGCGCGACCTTCGCAGCTGCAAAGCTTGCGTTTGTCTGGGTCGTCTACATCTGATTGTTTGGGAGATTTAATTTCACAAGATGTCAACAGTACTGATGGTCTGCTGATATATGTGCCTGATAATTACCTTTAATAAAAAATCAGCCCATATCGGGGCTTTATGTGGTCACATTATTGTACAAATTGTGTGTGAGAACAGTGTATGTGCTCCAAAACGCAGTGTGGCTTTTAGCGTCATCGCAATTTGAGGATGATTAAAAAGGGGTGAAGCCAGATTTGTGCTCTGGCTGCTGGTAGAAGCTGCACATGGATCTCTCCTCGATAACTCGCCGAGAGTGGAGGAGCATTTTTATCACATTACAGTACAGATTTCATCTCGGATTGGAATCTGGCCCTGGGATTTGTTCGCTAAAACCCAATGTAGATGTAATGTCATGTTTTAATGTAATCTTCCCTTCACATTTGAACAGAGATTCACTCATAAAAGGCCAGTTTTTGATGTCATCCATGTAGAACATACACACTTTGTATTCAAGCTTTGAAATGTAGTGAAGTATAATTCACTATTTGAAATTGAATTAGAATCAAAGGACTAATCATCATTATAATCATCTCACACTACATTTGTTGTGTGTGTCCTCGTGTGTGTGTGGATGGGTTATTAATGGAGACAAATGATGTCTGCATGGAAAAAAAAGCTCCTCCAAAAATACTCACCTATCCCTGCGATCACATCAAAGAGATATTCTGAGCTACACAACAGATTCTAGCACACACACACACACACACACCGATTTTTGCTTCACACTGGTGGTTGGAAAGTCTCTGTCCACTTCGCATCATAACTTTGGAACTTTTGTATTGAATTTTTATGTTTCGAGTCAGGGAATCGGGACATTTTTCGCCGTGTGTGTCATGTCTGCCTACAGTGCAATATGTGAATTGCATTGATGCTAATGTGCGTGTGTGAGACAGTATAGACATTTGTGTTTAATTTACCTTGGGTGGGATGGGGACTCAGACTGGCAATGCTGGCTGGGAGGGCTGTCATCGCTGTGAGAGGACGGCTCTGTTCTGCTCAGCACCCTCATATTCATAATGGCTTCCAGTCGGTCGTAAATACACAGAACCATGGGAAAGCAGGACAGGTCAGAGGTTGGATTGTACGTGTCTCATTCCACTCAGGCAGATGACGATAACAAGGCTACAGGCGCTTTCAAGTGGGAGGCCTCGACCCATTCATTCCAATGGCTCGCCCTGCGGAACATCGCAATGTGTGTTCTACTCCATCTTTGCTCCAACCGTTGCAGCTTTCATTGAGCTCTTATAATTCATTATGTTATTAATGATCCCTGGCTGATAGCGCGATGAAAACAGCCAACCTGCCAACAAGTGAGAGTTGTGACCCTTTTTTAAATCTTTACATCCATTACACCGTGTCACACGAAGAAAAATGGCTTGTATGTTTTGATTTTTTTTTAGATTTTGGATGAATTGTACATTGGAACTAAAAGAACAAACATTCTAGCCCACCATCATCTATCTATCTATCTATCTATCTATCTATCTATCTATCTATCTATCTATCTATCTATCTATCTATCTATCTATCTATCTATCTATCTATCTATCTATCTATCTATCTATCTACCTACCTATCTATCTACCTATCTATCTATTCACCTATCTATCCACCTATCTATCCATCCATCCATAAAGAGAAATATGGTTGATGAAGGCTCTAATTAAGGTTCTAATTGAGGATTAAGGCTTCATAGAGCTTCATAGAGAAGCCCATAAAGTCTATAATT
>OMNV01009115.1:20322-55231 GCA_900303265.1 Brotula barbata | reverse complement strand
GCGTCCCCGACGTACAGAGCCTGAGTCTGGTCCGCGGCGAGCCCCTTGAATATCTTACTGATCAGGATGGGCATCTTATTCTCCTTCCCTCCTTTGATGCTGATCCCCAGTCCCCCGACCTCCTGTTTGGTCACCTTGACGCACCGCTTTCTGTTGGCGATAGCCTCCGGCACGCTCTCCGGTAGGTCCGTGAACGCGGTGCGCACAAGCAGGGGTCCGTTGTTGGAATTGGTGTTATTGTTGTTAAGGTAAGAGCCATTGGTAACGCCATTGGAGTTGACAGCGTCGAGCACGTTGTCGTTGACGCTGCTATCCTCGCAGCTCAACGTGAGCGTTTCCTCGTTCAAGTTGGCCAAAACTTTGTGCCACCGGTCCCGGACCAAAACCTCTAAAAAGCCACTTTTATGCACTCCGGTGGCACCCGAAACTCCCGTCGCTACTACCACCGCCATCTTTGGAGCATTACTTTAAAATGACATGTGAGTTTGCTGCCGGTACCCTCTCACAGTGGGTCCCCCCCGCCCCACTCACACTCAGGCTGGACTTTGTCCCTGTGAAGTTTTCGACGGGACTTACCAGGCGTCCCGTCCAGCCAGCCTGAGCTGTTTTGGCACGAAGTGCGCTCTGCTCCGCCGGATCCTTTCAACTGGGTGGAGTTTGCGCCCCCCACCCTCGCCGTCAGGCAATCACATCTCCAAATACAACACACGCAAATGTTTGATTTTTCTTCCTCACGAATGTTTGAAGCGTGAGCTGTAGCGGAGTCGTAAATCCAGTTCATTTCACGCACAAGCAACTTGTTTTGGCATGATGACGTATAATTAGGGGGAAAAAATGTAAAACAAATTATAGGCTGTTTTTTGTGGGGTATTTTCGATGTGATAAAGAGGTGGCGAACTGATTCTGCGCTGCGGTTAGCATTTCCGTAATAGAGAAAGCCCCTACAAATATCACCTAAGTTTCCACGCTTGCTGTCCCAATTGAGCGCGTCCACGCTGGGGCAGTGAAGTGATCGACGGCGCGCTTTTTGGAATGCGGCTGAGTCGGTTTTCACGGGAGGGGGCGGGGGGTCTCTCATCTCCCGTTCATTATTATTATTATTATTATTATTAGCCCACAACCCCTGCCAGGCTTAATATGTCGACAAAACCCAAAACACGTGTTTCCGTCTCTATTTGCCTTTGACAGTTGGATTCATTGACACTGAAAAACTACACTACTTTGAATAATAGTTGTGTCTTAAGGAAATGCAAATAGATTTCTCACAAGAACTGTTTAAAAGAAATAGTTTATAAACTGTCACAATCAAAAATGGCCCTCTTGTTACACAAACGTCACCCTCTCAAAGTTTGAAGGCAGTGTAAGTTTATAAATTGAAGTATAAACTTTATCCAAATGATTGAATATTTGCAGCTGAAAGCATGTAGAAGTTAAATTGAGTGGATTTTAAGTCAGGCTGTACCTCGACTCTGCTATCACCTAGTGGTAACAGTGTTCACACAGGACTGGTTTTCCTTAAAATAATGTGATTTTAAAAATCAATTTAAATCTGTGACTAAGAGCTGTAGCAAACTCTATAAAATTTCTCTTAAGCCCAAGACCCACTCCAAAATAATTTCATTTAAATGTATGTACAGTATATGTTTGAGTTCTCCTGCTACCACACCTCCTTGGTGGAGGTAATAAGTGCATCCAGACCATGAGCAGGTTTGAGGAGCAGGAGCAGTGTTATAATGATGGGAGCTGCTGGTGCCTAGTTGGACAAATACACCGTCCTCGAGTCCTGACAAAGGAGTGATCTGTCAGAATGACCCACTGGACCAGACTGGGACTTTCACTGTCCTGATATGAAAGTGTAATTCACTTCGACTGAAAGCTAATTACTCCCTTTACATGGGGTTGCAGGGTCCAATACGTCCAAGGGAAACGCTGATCCAGTCCCATGTGTAGATCCATTACTGATGTAGCTACGCCATCTACTGGTGACCTTTAAATTGTGTGACCAATTGTGGCACAAAAAAGATTGAGACACAGCTGTGTTCCATTTTGTGTCATGACGCACAAAAAGAGAAACGCAGGTCTTAATGTGTATACAACCAGAATTCCTAACAAGATAAACTATGCCACCTGACCATATAACTGCATTGCTCTTTATTCCTTTAAATAATTAAAAACAAGATGAAGTAGGAAATAATTTGAGGTCTATTTAACAGAGCATAATTAGTTCAAAATACAAAGATTATTATAAAACAGCAGAATAAATTTACCGATTCCCCTGGGATTGCATTCGGCAATAAACTGTTGAATTCCTCCTTGAAGATTTTGGAGCCAAAATTTTAAGAATTTATAATTTTTATAAACCTGAATAAATATATAATAATGCATACGAACTAGTCATCCTCAGATGTGGCTCTGCAAACAGAGAAATAATTGTTTATAGTGCACACTGTGTAACTTGTTTTCTCCTTAACATACTATGTTCTTTTCTGTTTTAGTTGAATTATTCATTATCCCGTTGGAATATACAACTTGGTCACAGGATGCCAATTTAAAGCAAAAAAGTATTAAGTATTTTCTTGAAAAATAGGGTCTCAGCTCTATAAAACTTTTACTCCTACATAGGTTAATTATCATAATATTAAATTTAGAGGGATTGCAAACAATGGTTTCTGTAGAGGCAAACTCATATAAGATGATCAATGTGGGTATTATGGGAAATAAGGATATCATTATAAAATATTTACAGTGTACTCTATATGTGCTAATTATATCTACTAGTATAATCGCAATCATACACGCCTACTGTATGTTCTAGATCAGAGACCAAGTGTCCTTATAAGCCTGCTTCCAAATTACTAGAACACATTGGATCATTACTATTGAACTGTGCTGAACAGGTGGATTCATTCGTTTATTTTAAGAAACAGAGCAAAGGAGAAATTCCACAAATATGCCTTTTGGTTTAATGAGGCATACAGGAATTGCATTTGATTTGGACTTTAATGTGCAAATCAGCCACGACGACCTTCAAAACAAACAGAATGCAGTTTTATTAAAGGTGATGTTTGAGTTCGTGTGAGGTTTAATTACACAAGCACACACACAACATTTGGCTTGTACTGCTGGCCTTTGGACCTGCTGGCTGTGTGGCCAACAGACTGCTCAACAACATTTCAACACAGCCTCTTTCTGCAAAATTTACACATGGCGCAGGAAACATGCAGTAGAAACGTTTTTCTAAGTAGAATTGGTGAACAGATAAACGCTGTGACCCAGTTTTCAAGTGCATACAAATCAATACACATGTCGACGTCCATCCTGCAGAGTTTCGTCCCACATAAAAATGCCACTCAAATAAGAGTAATCAAACAAGCAAACAAAACTAATCAAACAAGCAAACAAAACTAATTAAACAAAAAGGAACTGCAAATAAAGCAAAATGTTTTCCCATGGTGGAAACCTTTTTTTCACCTGTATTAATCACAATCTAAAACTTTTATTTTCTTCATAAAGCATTTACATGATTGATCTGGAACCCTGATGACAGCTGAAATTTTGAAAGAATCTGTAGCTATTTCAAAATAAAAATTTGTTTGTCCTTAATGGACTCTCTAAGCACAGTTTCCTGATACTAAAGGGCACTGGGTCGGGATTAAATTCCCAATCATCCAACCTTAGAAGTTCATCGATGGGAATCCTTTGAACCGCTTCTGGCAGCTTGCTGAGCGCGTCCTTTACCTGCTCTAGGTGGAGAGTCACGGAGCTCATCTTTTTGCCAAGTGTCTCCTCCAATTGTGCCACAGTTTTTGTCACCTTCTCCACATACAGGAAAGTGCAGGCAGTGGTGTCAGACCAGTTCTTGGTGCATGGAGTGGAGGAGAAAGAGTGGAAACTCTGAAGGAGTTTCATGTGGTCGTCAGTGTGTGAGAGAAGCTTCAGCTCATTTCTTCTCTTCTGGAGCACATCAATTTCCTCCTCCAGCTCTTCGATCAAGCCTCCATCCTGTTTCTCTGCTGTTCTCTGCGTCTCTTCAATCACATCAATCAGCTCAGCCTGGTGTTTCTGAATCATGGCCACCAGAGCAGTGAAAATCTCAACACTCTTGGCTACTGCTTCATCCTTCTCTGTCTTCTTGGACTGCACTGATGCTTTAATCTCCTGAACTTTCTGTTGTCGTTCCTGTAACATCTTCTTCACCTCTTCCGTGTCCTTCTTCAGCTGAGCCCTCTTCTGCTCATACTCTTCCTCTAAAGGGACTGTGTCATGAGTTTTATGATCACACAAGACACAAATGCATTCCTGGTCATCCCTGCAGAAGAGCTCTAAAATCCTGTCATGTTTCTTGCACACCCTGTCCTCCAGGTTGTGTACTGGACTGATCAGCTTGTGTCTTTTCAGGGCTTTGACCCTCTGATGGGGCTCCAGATGAGTCTCGCAGTAAGATGCCAAACAAACCAGGCAAGACTTCAACGCTTTTAATTTAGTTTCACAACAGATGTCACAGGGAACGACCACTGCTCTGCCAGCGTCTTGCCAATGGCTGCTGCTAGAAGCGGTTCCATCAACAGATGTCCGGAACTGTGTTGCCATTTGCGAAATTAAAGTATTGACAGAGAGATCTGGTCTGATTGCAAAAGTCTGATTACACATTGGACAATAACAGCGGTCATTCTTGTCCCAGTACTTGGTGATACAGGCATTACAGAAGTTGTGTCCACATGGAGTCGAAACCGGATCAGTGAAAACATCCAGACAGATGGAGCACAGAAACTGCTCTTCAGACAGGAAACTGCAGGCTGGGGCCATCTCTATAGGAGAGGAGAGCAAAGTCTTTAATGTACCACCTCCATTTACATTAGACAATTACCTGTAGATAGATGGATGGACGGACAGACAGGTAGACGGACAGACAGATAGGTAGATAGACAGATAAATAGACAGATAAATAGATAGCTAGATAGATAGATAGACAGACAGACAGACAGATAAAAGATAGATAAACAGACAGACAGACGGATAGATGGGTAGACAGACAGATAGATAGATAGATCGATCGATAGATAGATAGATAGATAGATAGATAGCTAGATAGATAGGTAGATAATGAGATACTTTATTAGTTTGGAAATTCCAGTCATACTGTAGCTAACATAATAAGAAAAAACACCACAACAGTATAGGGTGACCAGATGTCCCGCACGCATTTTCATTACTTTTCACACGTCCCGCAAATTGAGACGCTGTCCCGCATTGTTATTGACAGTCAGACTCCAGTTTTGAAACGCGTGTTTTACCGTATAATCTAGCATTTATCAAATGGCTGTGTGTGGAGAAAGCAGTGTGAGAGCTGTCATCAGGGGGCGGGGCGGGCTGTGTGATCATGATCATGTCAATCAAACTAGGACGCTGACGCAGGTTAAGGGCGCGCCCACGCCCCCAATAACAAACAACGCTATCGGCATCGGCATGCAGGAGACATGGAGGAAAGGGATGAATGCACGACCGTTTTAGTTTTTCATGTTTTGTGTTTAAATGTTGTTGTTTTTTAAAAAAATTGAAGACAACCTCAATGCATTGGTGTCCCACATTGTCCCACCCAAACGTAGTCTTTGTCCCACATCTGGTGAATTGGGATCTGGTCACCCTACAACAGTATGCTACAACAAGCAATGAATGAAGATGAACAGAAAGTGCAGAAACGCCGACAATAACAATAATAATATAAACATATATCTGTTTCAGTCTGTTCATTCAGTCTGTGTGTGTTGTCAACCCCTTCTCCCTCTCAGGGAGGAGTTATATTGGTGTGTGGCCTGGTGGACGAAAGAATTAATGTACCGACCAAAAGACAGTAAACATCGCAGTTTAGTCAGTAAATAAAGTATATGTACCTGTAGGATGGTAATTATCTCCAGTCACTCCAAACACAGAAACGAGTCCGGCGACTTAATTTAAGAAGTATCTGTGAAACGAATCAACTTTTGGTTTCGTTCTCTAACGTTACAGGAAATACGATTACTTTATCAGCATGCGTGCCATTATTTCATGAATGTAAGAAATTATCCTCCAAATCCAATCGTATTACATATCACACTTCGCCAGAGATGGACAGGCTGCTAAAGGATCAACTAAAACAAGGAAAGGAGGAGGCACAAATGACGCACTAGTGCGTCATATTTACACTGAAACGAAACTTAACGTTCTAGCCCCGCACTGATAAGTTCTGATTTTCTGCACCACATCTACCGCAAAATCCAAACGTAGACGGTGAGTTTATGCTGCTAATATATTTTAATATATATATATATATATTATGTTTGCCACTCTTTCTTTCTGTCAGCTTGATATCCGGAGTTCATTTCCTGTTATTACCAACAGTTCTTACTATGTGTGAAATACATCGTCATGTAATATTTTGTACCTTTATACTTTTGTGTACTTGCACTCTTTCTAAGCGTTTGCGTTAGTTAGAGGACACTTGTACGTCAGTTAAAGATATTTTTAGTCCCTGAGTCCCTTCTCTCATGAAAGTCCTCCCTGGATATGTTTGTCACAGAGATGAATTCAACAAATAAGTGTCGAATGTAAATGGAGGTGGTACATTAAAGACTTTGCTCTCCTCTCCTATAGAGATGGCCTCAGCCTGCAGTTTCCTGTCTGAAGAGCAGTTTCTGTGCTCCATCTGTCTGGATGTTTTCACTGATCCGGTTTCTACTCCATGTGGACACAACTTCTGTAAAGCCTGTATCACCAAGCATTGGCAGACCAGTGAGACATGTGAATGTCCACTGTGCAAAGAAAAGTTCCAGAAAGGACATAAGCTTCGAGTCAACACAGGATTCAGGGAGGTTGTGGATAATTTCAAGAAACTTAATGCCACAGTAAGACGTGGGTCTCCAGCCAAAAAAGGGGAAGTGGCCTGTGACATCTGTTGTGACACTAAACTAAAAGCGTTGAAGTCCTGCCTGGTTTGTTTGGCCTCTTACTGCGAGAGTCATCTGGAGCCCCATCAGAGGGTCAAAGCCCTGAAAAGACACGAGCTGATCAGTCCAGTGCAGAACTTGGAGGACAGGGTGTGCAAGAAGCATGACAGGATTTTAGAGCTCTTCTGCAGGGATGACCAGGAATGCATTTGTGTCTTGTGTGACCATAAAACTCATGACACAGTCCCTTTAGAGGAAGCGTATGAGCAGAACAGGGCTCAGCTGGAGAAGGACACGGAAGAGGTGAAGAAGATGTTACAGGAACGACAACAGAAAGTTCAGGAGATTAAAGCATCAGCGCAGTCCAAGAAGACAGACAAAGACGAAGCAATTACCAGGAATGTTCACCTCTTGTCAATACTAACGATCATTGCTCAAAGTCACATGTCTGAGCTGTTAAGTACGATTGTAGAGAAGCACAGCTTATCAGAGAGTCAAGCTGAAGGCTTGATGGATGACCTGCACCAGGAAATCACTGAGCTCCAGAGGAGAAGCAATGACCTGGAGCTTCTGTCAAATACAAAGGACAAACTCCAGTTCCTTCAAAACTTCTCCTCTTTTTCTTCCTCCTCTCCACGCACTAAGAACTGGTCCAACACCAGTGTCCACAGTCACCTGTGTGTTTGTGGAGAGGTGAACAGAGCTCTGGTGCAAATGAAGGAGACACTCACCAGAGTGCTTGAGCAGCAAACTGGAGCACAGTGTCCCATGGTTGAAGGCTGTGCTGGTGAAAGCACAAATGAAGGCGCTAGGATGACGAAGGAACCAACAGAGATGATCAAAGATTTGGAAAACTTGCCCGACCTGACCAAAATGAAGATAATCCAAGAGCAGTATGCTGCTGATTTGATGTTTGACCCTGATTCTGCAAGCGACTTCCTCTTATTTTCACATAATATGAAACAAGTGATGCCTGGATTCAACAGGTGGGCTGATAATCCAAAAAAATTTAATAAAACTGCCCACATTCTGACGACTAGGGGTTTCTCTCAAGGGAGATTCTACTATGAGGTTCTGGTAGAAGACAAAAATGGTTGGGATTTAGGAATAGTCAGAGAGTCAGTTGGTAGGAAGAGAACATTCACACCAAACCCGAGGAATGGAGCTTGGATTATAAGGCTAAAGAAGGAGAACAAATATCTGGCCCTGCATAACTCATTTGTTCCATTGTACCTGAGCAATAAACCCAAAAAAGTTGGGGTGTTTGTAGATTATGAGGGGGGACTCGTGTCTTTCTATGACGTGGATGCTGCGGCTCTGATCTACTCATTCACTCACTGCAACTTCAGAGAGAAGATCTTCCCATTCTTCAGCCCTGGTCCTGCCGAAGAGGGGAGAAACTGTATCCCTCTGGTCATCACACCTATTGGTCCTGTCACGCCTGTCCAAAATACAAATGATGAATCCAAGAAATCCAATTTGGATGTAATTTACCTTGTTTTTACGGTGTTAATTCTGTTTTGGCTTTGGTTTAACTAAACCAATGGTTATGACGTGGAAAGATAACGTTGCTGGATTTTAGGAAAACGGAGCCGTCTCACAGAAGTTCATCTGACAGTGGCACGAGCTCAGAAAACACAACTTCATCCTCTGTAAAGGGTGTTTTGATTTTTCTTGGAGTGAGTCACATTCACACTCACATTTTTAAACTCTTGTGGGAAGGGAAGCAGTGACTTTATAAAATTCACCACCAGAGGGGGGACTTGCTCTGCACAACAAGCAACATTCAGTCTCCCTCAGAATCTAAGAGGAAAATATGAAGAGTTTTTCTGGACGTGGAATTGTTTGAATGTATTCATATATCTAAATAACAAGATGTTTACATTATTTTCATTGGCATGACATTTATTTTTGGCTCGTGTTCAGTATATTCTCATGCACCTTTGAACAATGTGGGACCTGATCATTTTTGAAAGAATGTGGAAAAATGTTTGTATGATTCTTATACAATCTATCCTTTTGGTTTGTGTATTGTGCTGTTTTTCAGTGCTTGGGAGTTATAACCTCTGCTCAATTTAAATGTAACCATCTCATCTTTGACTTTTTTTTCATCATAGTAGAGCAGAGACAGAAACACTTTGTTGGAAACGGCCGTGGAAGAGGGTGGAGAACCGCAAACACAGCCAGGCTGTGAAATCTGACATTCTTCAACTTCCACTCGGAAAGAATTTCAGCAGCACTGAATCTTGACATGAAAGCAGGAAACAGTAACGCTTAAGAGTCTCTCTCTCTCTCTCTCTACTCAGGCTTTTGAAGGAGGGAAAAATCAGGTCAGTTTTGGTTGCAATGTGAGCAGGTTTCGCATATTTTAACAACAAAAGATGCACACAGGCAAAAATGAAACCATGATGAGCTTTTTCTCCCATCACCTCTAAAACCTTGAGAAATTCAGCTACTTTATCCCCTAACATTTTTGTGAATGATATTCATCAAGTTAAAGCATAGCATTCAGCAAAGTGAGAAAACAGACAAAACTGTAAGCTGGGTGAAAATGTGTGTGCAAAGTTGCACAAAAAAACATTTATTTGTTCCTATATCAGTAAAGGAAAACCTATTAAATACAATATTGCACAATGGACATTTGAGGTCCTGCCAGATGCAAAAAATGTGTGGCTGTATAGGCCAGCATGGAAGATGATAAGCTGACAGAGGGAGACAAATGAGACGTATAACATGAAGAACATGTGAACAGGGATGAACAAATGGCAGATGTGTTTGAATATGACTGTACATGACCCCATAAGACTTATGTCCAATATATATTTTGTATACGTGTGGTAGAGAACAGCCATGTTTGACCATTGTTTTGTATATACAACGGCCGTATGGTTGTTATGGTTTAGCTGACCTGTTACGTTGGTCTAACTCCTGTGAATGTAAAACTGGAAAAACCTGGAAACTCCACATCTGTAGGCAGGATCATCATGTAACTTTACCACACACCAGTGCTCAGAACAAAGCATGAGAGCAGATGTGTCCAGCGCAGTGTCAGTCCCCCACTGATTCAGGCCCCTGGTGAGCCCAGGTTTCCACTGTGTGCCTATTTATGGAAACATTAACAACTCTACAGGGATTTGTAAGGGTTTCCACTGTGACCTCCCACGTAGGGTTTGGGGAGAGAGGTCAAAAGGTCACTGCCTACTATCAGTGAGGCTTAGAGGATGTGGGAAACCCTGCGTCCCCACATCCTAGACTGCAAAAAGGGAATCCTCTGGGATATCAGGTCTCCACTAAGAGCACGTGTACAAGAGATCGGATTGGACTATCGGGTGTGAATGAGTCACACGAATGAATGGAAAATACAAGGCCTGTCAATATTCAGTAAAATATCAAGCATCTTGAAAAGAAAGATCTCAAAATTCTTTGTGTGTTTGTGCCAGAGATCACTGTCATCAGCTGTGCCAAAAGGATCTGAATGACTGAGAGCCCAGCAAACAGATTAACCCATTTATTACCTGAATAATAATAATAATAATAATGACGATGACGACGACGATGATGATGATGATGATTATCATTATTATAAATTCTTTTTTACAACCATTTTCTTATCAAAACCCAAATCACCAAAACCAATCACGAACCTTTGGCTGATTTTGCACGGGGGCCGTGTTGAGAGTAAGGCAAATTAAATGTAGAGGAACCATGCTTTCAGATAACGTCTGTTATACTTTCACCTGAACTAAAATCTATTCAGCACATTATGAAAAATGTATTTGGGACACAAGAGGTATAGAAATGTGTTTCTGGTCTAGAATACATCAGGGAAATCATCGTTTTCTTTCTTCTTTTCCTCCCACATCTCCTCCCATAATCCTCTAATAATCAGGATTCAATAAAAAGCCCTCACTTAAGGTTAGGCAGGTAATGATACTGGAGAAATTTCTGATTCATTTCAGTTTTTTCCAGCTCTACAGTTAATTCAATTTAATGTTTTTTGATCAGATGACAATAAAGAGATTAGGTATTTAATACAAAACATACACATTTATTTTGAAATACTGCATTTTTGCAAAATGTTTGCACTTACAGGAAGAAGCATTGTGAAGTACAGTTCAAATAGTAAGAAAAGTGTTACCACATAGCAATATATACAATTCATGTGTGCATTGTTGACAATGTGTATTTGATACACACTCAGTCGGAACAAACTATACAGCAAGTATTTACAAAACCTTTGTCATAAAAATGTGTACTAACAAAGAAGTGGTATCATTTCACCGCATATCCCGGATTTTTACATTTATGGACACAGGCGTTACATTTTGCAGCAGGGGGAGGATTTCAGGCAGGTGTTAGAAATAACACTAAAGCCTCAACAGTGACCTCGTTTCTATAGGCCGAGTCTCGTTTTTGGTCCAGGTCAAAGTCCACAGTCGCTATTTCAAAAATGTTTCCCATAGTTGGAAAATGCCAATAAGGGACACTATAAACCTCAATTTCTATTCTCCCCACCTTGATGTATCTTTGTATTTCATCAAGGTGAAAATGATGGGACAAAATTATTGTTATTCTGTGACTTTAAGATGGAGGGTGCTTTTATTCTTAAAACATGCACACTTGAAGCTATAGTGGCTAGTTTGGTGCGAAGGAAAGATGCTGCCCTTCCCTGTGACAGTACGACTTCATACTAGTTCACCTCTTGAAAAAAAGGCTGTTTCAAGTAAATCTATGATGTCTCTAAATATTTGAGAGATCCTTGGTAAGCAAACGAACAGCCAGCCAAGCTCCACATACACTACTTCCTCCACAGGTAGTGGGAATATATCTATGTCACAATATTTAAGTGCTTAGATTCTACTCATGAGCAACAGAGAACAAAAATAAAATCCCTCTGCTAGAACTGGAGTCTGAGAGCTACTTGATTCTCTAAAATCACAACCCAAAAAACTTTTCCCATCTCTCTTTATGCGATGACAATGAAGAGATTCTGATTCTGATTGATTATTTTTACATTAACATGGAACTGTCAAATATTGAAAATTGAAATGTAATAGCCCGTATCATTTTAAAATCTAGCTCGTCTCAAAAAAAATTCCTGAACATAGAAAAACAGTCAACCCATAGATGGAGCTCTTGTCCTCCAGCTTCAATCTGGACTGATACCCATTAAGACCTCATATTCTGTTTTCGTTGTCATTGTGAAGGTGACCTGTGCAGAGTGCAGGATGGACCTATATCCTCATGCCGCTGTATCCCAGGTCTGACTGCTGCCACACAGCGTTTTCCTGGGGGCAGTGGTTGTGGCAGGCACAGGTGAGGATCATCATGACTGGCCTCCTGGTGCTTTTACCTTTGGCACACTGGAACTCCACCATGGCTGTCTTGGTTCTATGGGGGGTACAGCAGCGGCCGTCAATACAGGAGCCACAGTAGCGAGGCTTGTACGCCTGGACGCTGGTGCAGTTCTTATAGGAGAGGTGGACGGCTTTGTCGCTCCTCACCATTCTCTGACATTTACTGCCTCTCTATAGGGAGACAAAGATTCATCAAGTAAATGTCTGCAACTCATCAATGGTTACGTTCTTGTTTTATTTTGGTTTGTAAATGATGAGATGGAAGCATCCAACACAAAGAGCACATGATGCTCCATAAACCTCCTGTCAAAGTACCTTTGGTGCGAACTGTATCAGCTGAGTTTGGTCCTGCTGGTCCTCACAGGGTCTCACCATACACAGACGACTCTGCTTGACCATCTCACAGCGCCGATTCTTATTGGTCACTCTTGTGGACACGCCCATGCCACAAGTTTGAGAGCAGGCGCCCCACTCTGTGGTCTGCTCAATGCAGTTAAGGCTGGGGTCAAAGCTCACCGTTTCCTCCTGACGGTAGGCTGGAGAACACACAGATGCAGAAAGAAGTGTGGGTTAAATGGAGGAAAAGATCGATGCAGTTAGAGTATCATGTGTTTCAAGTAATGCCATGAAAATCCAATGAAGAGTAGAAAGTAACAGGATGTTACTCATCACACACGTCTACATGATTAGTTACCTCTGTTGTTATTGGTCGTGTCTATCTGTTTGTCTTAAATGAACACATTTTGGCCCATAATTTTTAATTTTTCAAGTCATGAAAACAAAATGCCTTTTTAACTGGATTTCTTGGTTCTGCATCAATCTTTTGAAAAAAAAAATCTGTTATCTTGGGCAACCAAATACACAAATTTGTATTTTTGTTTCAAGCATCAATGGAAAATCAACTCATCCCCAACTGTCAGAAAAAAAGGTGCCACGTGCAGAAATTTGTGTGTATTTTTAGCATTTTAGCATGATCCAGCCCCTCTAAATGAGTTAATTTCTGTCTTTAAACGGCCCTCCCATTTCTCATGCACTTGTTGCAACACCATTCAATCACTTGGTGGACAAGCACACTCACTTCACATGAAAAATATGAATTATCAATTGACCTGCTGGTGGAGCTCTAACAAGAACAGTTAATATATTCAATAACTTTTTTTAATAATTTTATCATTCGAGTATGAAGGTTGGTCTGGTCTACTTACCCGCCATAGCCAAACCGCCCAGTGCACTGGCCTCAGCCTGGGGCTCACACACCCACTTCTCGCAGCACTCTCCGGGTACCTGGACCCTCCGTGGCATGGGGCAGTCCGGTCCAGGCAGCATCACGTCCAAGTTACAGCGTGGCACACAACCGATCTGTCCATCCCGACATATGCACTGGTACTTGCAGCTGGGGAAGAACATCTGTCCGTTCTGGTAGACAGAACCCTCCAAAACGCACACCTCACCCTCACGAGCTGCAGAGGAGAGACGAGACAGAAGGGAGATAGAATGAAATAAAAATGAAGCATTCAGGCTGAATGATGTCATATTTTCAAATGTTTTAGCTGCACTTACCAGCACAGATGCCAGTCCTCTTGTGGATGTCAGCTGTATAGTCACACTGCAGCCCTTTACGAGTGTCACAGGGGCTCGTTTCAGAGCACACCTCCCCTTGCTGACGGGCACACACCAGGCAACAGGCACAGTCGTCCAGGATCAAGGGCACCCCAGGGGGACACATGGGAGGTTCCTCAGGACATCGACACCTTTGAGGACACACCTGAGACCAGGCTTGTGTAAACACCTGCGAGGAGAGAACATTTGAATATCATATGAGTCATATGAGTTATTTGCAGCTGGAACAAAATGCTATAAAGAATACAAGAAAATGCTACTCTGATATGTGTTAGATCTGATAAACCTTTCCAAGTTTGGAATGATTAACGGTTGAAAGGTGTGTAATCTTATAATGTGTTATAGATGCTTTCATTTGCTGTGTCACTATGAATACGACAATGGGAATTAGGGGACAGGAATTTACTCAAAAGAGCTCGACTGAAAGCTGTATTTACAGAAGTTGCCTCACTTAAACTATAGTGCAAGAAATTATTGATCAGTGAAGATCAAGCATATAGACAGAAATCATACAGGTGTTGGATGATAAATACCTGTGCTGTAAAGCAGAAGATAAAAAGAGCGCTCTCTGGCAGTCTGGACATCTTCATGTTGAATGGGACGGAATTTCAAAAGGCTTGGAGCCGAGTCAGGAAGTGTTGCCCTCACTCTGTCTTTCTTGAGCTGGGTTGACTCCTTTGGTTAAGAGTTGAATTTCCCCTCCTCTCTTGCTGTGGTGTTGCAGAAGGTTGTAATCTCTTTGTCGGTCTGGCCGAGGACTCGGAAGACGAGGACCTTTTATAGCCAAGCTGTCCTGCTGGCACCATGACGACAAACAGGAAGGAATGTTCAGAGAGCACGAGGAGAGTCTCATTTTACTGTGAGATCCTGTCAGAGAGAGAGAGAGAGAGAGAGAAAGAGAAGGGGGAGGGGGTTATCATGCCTTTTACTCCACCACACACGCACACACACACGCAAGCATGCATAATTTTTCAAACGCATTTCACCTTTTCATAGAGGGATATGTTGACATTGCAGTCAGGACTGCGGTCATCACATAAAACTTCTCGCTGAAGTCCCACTAACAGTCCCACTAATTGGTGCTGACCTTTTGACCTCCTCCTCGAACCCTACATGGGAGGTCACCGTTAGAAAACCCAATAATTCCCTGTAGGATTGTGCATGCTTCCATAAATAGCTGCACAGTGGAAAATTTGGGTGCATCAGTAGCTTAAATCAGCGGGGGGGGCCAACACTGTGGTCAACACATCTGTTCGAAGCCGTGTTATGGTTTCTTCTGAGTGGCACGAGGTGTTTCTTTGGTGATAGATCTGACCGCATCGCTGGATAGAAAATCACTGAAAAGACCTCTGTTAGTGTCATGGATTAACAGCTGTGGCTGATTTAAGAATGTGAAATAGGAATTAAGATCGGTGGAAGAATGCAAAGTGCTTCTGTAATGTCAAGAGAAGACTGATGAGTCTAATTAACATTGGTTTAGTAATATATAATACAATGTCGAAACTCTATTCTGATTAAGAACTATAGTAACTATATGCCTAGACTGCAGCTCTGGAGCTAGTTGCACATACATGCAGAGGGGAATAAACAGCAACATGAGTTTTAAAATATTGCATTTCACAGTGAAAACACAAAATAAATTCCTTAAAAAAAACTATATATGCATATATATATATATATACTCTATAGAGCCGACAAGCACAAAGGAAATGTAGATACAAGCAGATATGTTAAAGCAGGTTTTATAACCTTTAAGTGACATTTGGATCATAAAGAAGGTGTTGAAAATCAGTATGAGAGGATAATTCATAGGAATATTTGCTCATTATGTAGCACAGAAAGGTTTTGAGCCTACAAACCAACAGATTGTAATGAGGATTATGAAATACTGAGGAAACATCTGTTCCCCCGTTTAGCAATATTAACCTTATTACCATCTAACATTTTGTACAACCCGGTATTTGAAGAAAAACAAAAAAACCACAAGTAATTTATTGTTACATGTGCCTAATCACATTCTCTTCCTCTGACCAAACGAAAGAAAATCTCTGAGGCCAGGGTCTAATTGTCTACAAGGAAGTTACAATTTATCATTATAATACGCTTGAAAAACGGCAAAACCTCAGACCAACGATATGTGCAGGTGAAGAAGTCCTTGGCTGAAACTCAGACACTGAGAAAACAGACTTTAACAGGAATCCGTACCAATCCTGGAGAAAAGAAATAAATCCCCAGAATCAACTGCACCAGTTTACGTAATACTTGAAAATCAAGTTCAACATTTTTGGTCACCGTGTGGATTAATACTGTAGGATGAAACATAAAACAAATTGAGAGCAATTTATTACTCATTTTACAAACTTCTGTATCAGTCTTGATGTGTTTTTTCCTGTTAAAGCTCTCTAAACTCATCGAGATTTTATTCCTGAAGTATTACTTTTTTTCCAAGAAAGAAACAAGTATCTAGAATATGTGACCAAGGAACTGTTAACGAATGAAAAACCTCGACCCAGCTGTTTTGGATTACACAAAAGCAATGTTTGATATGCAGCTGAAATTCCTTATAATAAGCTCCTTCCTTTATCGATGAAAGCTCTCACCTCCAAACTATTTTCTATCATCCAGAAGTGAGAAGGAGAACTTCTAAAGGACTCGTGATTCCATGGGTGGATCACTCTGCCAAAATCTTGATTCAGTGCTGTCCAAACAGTTTGCTGGTGGAAGTTAAAGAATGTCAAACCTCCCGGCTTGCAGTGTTTGCGAGACTCCTGAGTCTCTGATGCTTCAGCTCCTCTGCATCTGCCTTTTTCCACTGAAATCTTTCTCTGTATAGCTGCTACAGAAACAGTGAAAGAGGACATGGATGAAAAGTTTCTGTGGATTTGGTGTCAAAGCAGGAAGGACAGAAATGATGATACAGATGATACAGATTTAATTTGCTTATCTTTGAGTGCTATAGGACATTTGGACATTCATGGGATGAATATATGATGGCCTTGACAGCGAATACATAGATGATAAATCCAAGTCACATTCTGCACCGTAAAGGTGTCTCAAAGGGCTGTAGAGGCGCGCGCAACAAACGATAGCACAAATACAACAGTTGATGACAACAGTTCATGATTCAGAGGAGAATCGAGAGATATGTGGTCAAAATGAATGACAGAGAGAGAGAGAGGGGTGAAATTCTTCTGTTAAAACTCATGTTTTCTTTGTTAATATCTCTGGCGTTATTTTTAAATATCTCACTTTTATTTACATGTCCTGGACCTCTGACATCTTGGAAATTTCCTAAGTGGACAGGACACATTTATCTTCTCCAACACTATTCACTTTCATACTCCTGAGGATTTGTTGAACTTTACACACTTAGACCACATGGCACCATACATAATAGATAGTCATTTGCAATCCTTCCCCGTCCGGTTCACTCGAAAATACACAAATTGTATTCCAAGCCATCAAAATGATTCCTTATCCTAATCTCCCACACTATAACGTAAGAACTCTCCTTTCATTTTATTCCTGAACAAATCTAATTTAGTGCCTCTGATCATCCCGCAGAATGTTTCCCACTTAATATCCTGTCAGACTCCATGCGGTCTGGCGTCAAGGTTACCAATAATGCAGCCTCTACTGGTACCAAAGTTTTCCAAATATTAGAGCTCATTGTCTGCATTATCGTGGTTCACAATATTTCGAACTCAGTGCTTCTTCCCGGTATCACAATCAAGGTCAACACCTTATCTCACTCATTTTAATCCCTCTTATATAGACAAACATTATACATGTTACTGTCCTATTTGATTGAACTTCACTCTATAGAAGAGCAATAGCTCAGTGCCCAGTGCAAATGTACATACCCCGGACACTAAAACAGGAATGTGTGTATTATGGCAACGGAAATGAAGACTAAGTATTTTGTACCCATACAAAGGGGGATATCTCCCAGGAAAGGGGAGGGGGTGTTCTACCTACGCACATTAATGGTATCTGTGAAATATTTCTACTCTGTGACCCATATAAATTGAAGGGGCTGTGCACGAGAGAGCAACATATGGGAGAGGACGGAGAGAGAGAGACAAAGATGGAGAAATTAGGGGATACGGGGCAGCATGGGGGGTAAAGAAGGAAAATGAAAGACAGCGGTGATGACAGGATGATGATAACTGTCTGCCGGTATGCCAATGCTTCTGTGTTTATACACAAATGCTTGTCAGCTCATCTGTCTGTAAATCTCTCTGGGGAGTCTGTGGCAGCACCGGCGGTTCCTGAAATTTTAGACATTCTGTTAATGTCACACTCGTGTACCATGCGCCCTACATTTGACTACATCATCCAGCGGTAGGGTTTTAGATTGAGGTTTGACGCAGAGTTCTAAACTTCTAAACAAAGCCAGCTCACATGGTAACAGTAACAGTCGCTCTGCTCTTGCTGTAGGGTTTCAAGCCTTCTGCCAGGTGGTCCGGCCACACAATCGACGCTGCGTCTGAAGACTTACCATGATTCACTCCAGTGTGCACGGACATTGCCACATCATTTATGTTTTTGCAAAAAAAAAAAAAAGCCACAGCATACAGTAAACTATGCAGCCAACACTGTGTGTGGCACAGGAGGTAAAGGACTCAGCATCGTCTTTCTGCTTTTGTCCATTGTCTGTCTCTGAAGAGTCCCAAGCAGGAATAACACATATTCATAAATCCAGGTCAAAGACAAGATGAAAACAATGTTCCAATTTGGGTTACTTCAGGAAACTGGACAACAGGAACTTCTCTTCTTACAAATTCATTCATGAATCCAAGCCTCTATTAGCCTGGGAAGTGATGAACTCTGGTAGCGGAAGCCTTGCTTAGATGATAAAGGATATGGAAATTATGCACCAATGCCTAAATCATCAGGTTGTTATTACAAGAGATCAATTGACAATATCCGAGCCAAACGGCGCAGCCAGGAATCTCGGATTCAGCTACAACCACGAAATGACACAAGTATGCCGAGTCCATTTCAATACAAATAAAAAGTGCTTGGAAACTAAAGCTGCATTCATCAATTTTTGGCCAATAGAGGATGGAATACCACTAAAATAACACCCATGGCATATCCTTGGATTACGTTGTTATGATTAGTGTGTTAGCTAGAATAATTACACACACAGCAACATAAACATTCTGCTTGATTTGTGTTTCTGACCATCTCCTAAATGTACGTAAAAAGTAACAGATTTTACTTAAAGTTCTACTTTGGTCTGCACCAACTCTGTTTCATGGTTGCTCAATTTTTCACCTGTTGAAAATTTAATTACTTACTATTTCACTACCTTTTAGAGTAATTCGTATTTAAACCTATATCAAATAAAGGTGTTGTATCTGGTTAATTATACAGATATTTAATTAGCACTGCAAAACAGACATATTTTGCTCTACGTTGATGTCATCAATGACATACAGGATGACGTTGGAGGTGGGTAAGAAACATTTTTACAGAGTGGAGCGTCTTGCTGTATCAAAAGGGTTTTGTCATTTCACATTACCCAGATTGTTACAGATGAAGAGGACTAACCAACAGAAGGGCGGAGCAATGATGAAGTACTGTGTTATATGGCTCCTTTAAGTCTGATGCTCCCCAAACTCCCTTAGACTAACAACATTTAATAGCTATGATTAGTCATATTTATGTCTTCACAGTTTTTGGATGTTTTGCAGGGAAAAATATTTCGTTGTAACAAAACAGTTTTGTCTAGATTTGAGCTTGACTGAACTGAGATAGCCTCTTTATGTTCAATGTGTTTGTTATGCCGTAATAAAGTGAGTTTTACGTGTTAATGCATTACGTACTTTGTTGTGCTACATGCTGTTTTCTTAAAAATCCTCCTTTAGCGCAGTCAGGAAGCAGCATAATGTGAGCAGCAGAGTCGTAAATTCATTACAGAATATTAGTCCCAGGGATTATGGATGTGTTTTATCAATGGTATCCTTAAGTATCCAGACAAACAACGTGACTAATTGAAAGCCCAAACAGCATTTCCCTTTGTGAAAATATTGGCTTTTTCAGATCATTAAACCTTGGCTTCCAGGCTTTAGAAATAAATCGTGGCGTGTAACCACTACTGCTGGTTTACACATGACATCAACTGAACAGAATTTCAATCACTGTTGATCCTCCTTTGTTGCTAGACGCAAAGAGGAAATGTCAACTCTAATAGGCTATACAACCAGTGAGGTAAAACATTGCAGATGTTGCTACAGGGAGTTCTTGGAGACAGTGTGTGTATGTATTCAATCTGGAGTTCATCTGAGGCTGCGGTCGAGTTCAGGGAGAGTTGAAGGGAAAAAAGAGAGAGTGACCCCCGATGTTGGATTATTTGCTCATAACCATACGCTTTGAATGCTGGGAAAAGGCCTGCGTTCAGGTTTTTTCCTCCTCCAATGACGTCTCTGTGTTTTCTTGTCATCTTTCCCCCCTCTTCATGGTGCCTGTTTTCTCCAATGCACACGTTGCCCGTTTACCTCCTGCACAGACTGACATATTAAATCGAGTGCTTTTCAAAAATTTGCAGGCCAAGTGGCAGTCAAATGGCGGGTTAAACAGCTTGGGAGGCCACCACAAATCTGTCACGAAGAGTTTATTTATATGATGCCACTGTATATGAGCTAAGAGAGAGCGGGACAGAGGGAGCTGTGTCCTACGGTGGGTGGTAGTGGATGGACACAATATGGGTGTTCCGCCTAGCAACACTTCCTATGGAAAAACTCAGGATGCACTGCAACAGGAAGGTGACGACATTGGCTCGTGTTTAGTGGTACCGAGAGGCCTTTCTGGGGATTCGAGTCGATGAATTGTTTGTTGTTGTTGATCTAAAAGCGCTGACAGATAAATCAGTTCAACGGGGAAGTAATTTGTCCGCACTTATATGGCTTCATTATTTAAATCAGCCAGTTTGTTCACTCAGCAGTCTGGCTTTAGATTAGTGGCTGCCGGCTCAGGTTACACTGTTGGGTGTTCACGGTTTGTCTTTGCAGCTGGAGGGGCCGCATCGAGTCCGTGGAGATGTTTGTTTTCACTTCTTTTTGGCTGAAGAAACCAACACATGGCTGCCACGTGGGGGAGATCTGCTGTGAAAACAAAAATATTCTAATTTATGACCACTTTTTTGAATTGTTTTTAGTTGTGATCAGAGTGCCAAAGACAGAACAAACCCAGGGAGGTCTCAGTGGATATGCAAATTTCATCCAGAATGGAGGATCAGATCTCAACCTTAACCACAGTTTTGTACTTGTGATGTTAACTGTAACTGTGAGAAGATATTGAGTGTAAAGAGCACCTTGCAAATCGGGTGTTCAGGGTTTATATGACAATTCTTTAAGTGACTCTATGGTGTATCTAAGTAGTCACCCTGTAATATTATGTCCTCCCAAAAAGCATCAATTAATAACTTACAGTCTTGCAGAAATCTCTCAGGGGAATTAGTATTTTCAGCAGGTGTGTTGATATATTGTCATTTTGGCACAACTGACTGACTGCTGACGGTCATTAGTTTTTCATGGTCCTCCTCTTGGCACAGCAATAACGTTCTGTCAGAGACACAAACCACAGCGTGACATATACAATCATAAAATTAGTTTGACACTGAGAGAGGAGAAGATGATCCTAAAGCCTAGAGACAACCAGCAACCCAAGAATGTCCATAACTGGATAGTTAAGGTTTGAGCATGAAAACTGGTATCAATATATATAAATGCCGCAAATGCTGAAATGGAAAGAATACCGGTTGAATGGATACCGTATAACCAAGCTTCACCTTGATCAATACAATGACTTTGAAGTGGGAAGTCGGTAGAATGAGTGAAACATATTCTAGACATTTTGTTTTTGATAAATGCTTTTAGAACTAAGATTCCATGGTAAAAATTTCAAAGCACAGATTGTTTTGGTGCTGTCGTCATGCCCCTGTTTGAACATAAGTTCCAGTGGCGCAGGTGCAGCTGGTTTTATTTGGGACAGTGTTTGACAACCTTAACAGACGCTCCCGTTGACGCAGAAAGTGACGTAAGTTTCCAAAAAAATTACAGTGACCAAAAGTTTTTGAATATTTACCCAACCGCAATAAATCCAGGTTTCTTTTATTTAGCTCAGGTGTTCAGGGTGTTAAAGTTTTGTTGGATGCTGTTAGACTTTGTGTAATGTTTGCTTCCAACATTATTCTGTCCTCGAAAATTGTGGGAATTTTGCCAAAATGTTTAACTGTTGAGGGATGATAAACATATTTTAGATGTTGAAGAGATTGATCGAGTTGTTTAACAGAGAATTCAAAGAGGTTGCTTCATTGCTTTTGTTCCATTTTACACATTTTTGACTCTTATGATTTCATTTTTACCATCTCTTTAAATTTATTATGATTTGTAATCTGTAAATTTAACATACTTATGCCTTGATACATTTTGATTTGCCTTTGTGGATGAATGGTGCCCAACAAATAGACTGACATTGCCGTATCTGATAAAGAATGTCATTATTTACAGTTTTCACACAGTGATGATGCTATCACTTTACACTATGTTGGATCTTTTTATCTGTTTTATCAGAATGAATACCAGATAATAACAGGATGACAATAATTTTACAGCCTTTTAAAAAAGCAAATCAAATCTAGTGAAGTTACTCAACAAATGGAATCATCCTCCACTTGTCTGTCTCACGTTCATGCAAACTGTAGTCAATTATTATGCCAAAACTTTATTTATTTCTTTCAAATGAGCTTGTGCCTCAAAGGTCATTAAGACTCTCAGGTGAAACCATGGAAACCAGCGACCGACAGATCCATACGATGAGAATTACCTTTCCATTTCAGCTTATGGGTCCTGTGAGCTGCTTTTTGGGTGCAGGAATGTTAGATTTCACCTAGGAGAGGGACAGAAACGCAGCCCTAAAGAAGGGCAGTGGGGGACTTTTAAGAGTTACAATTTACAACACCTCTCTTATTTGTTGTTTACACAGTCAGCATCTTCTGGAGACAGCGAAGAAAAGAAGGGAGGGAACCGGAATGAAATGGGGAGAGTGAGAAAGGAATTGTTGGTCAGTGGTCTGTCTCTGGGAAGAGTTTGGTGCCAGGTCATCTATAAATGAGTGTTCTTTTCTGACAAGGGTGAAACAGCAAGCAGCACGCAAGCTTTTTCAATTACAACATGTGTATGCCGTCGCTAAGAAATATGATAACCAAGGAGGTCATTTTGACCAACCTGCAGTGATGTGAAAGGTCAAATAAAAACAAGGAATCAATTCTGGATCTGGAGAATGGCTGTGCATTATAGAAAACAAAACTGTCTCCTTGATGGGGTACAGCAGTGTTTTACTCTTACTCAGGTATTTTTCTGTATTATTACATCTCTAATTTATTCTTTCCCACGGTATCCATTGCACATCTGGTCGTTCCAGCAGAGGGAATCTCTCTTTGATTTTCCCCTCCCAAGAGCTCTTCCATTTGTCCTTTCACGTTGAGTTCTTTGGGGGGGATTTTTTTGGGTCTGTTTCAGAACCTTTCAAAGTTTTATGATGTGAAACTGGTGTATATAAATATACTCGACTTGACTTGTACCTTGACCTTTTCTCATTTTTAAATAATGGTACCACAGCTGGCTTCTTATGTAGCTACAACACAAATACATTTGCAGACTCAAATATCACCTGAAACTGGAGGAATTGTGCCCTCTTGTGGGGAAGAAGGTGAACTTATTCTATCACACTGTAAGGAAGAAATAGAGAAATATTTTTAATTTTGAGTAAAATGCGATAATGGGAAAAATACAAAGAAAGTTAAATATATACTATATAATTAACTTTGATCTTCAACTCTGAAAAAAAATGGCACTTGTTTAATATCCATGTTTTATATGTATTTTAACAATTATAACAAGTAAAGATGAAGTAGTTGCTGAAATTGAGTGAGAAGTTACTAAAGGAAAAATGTTCATAATGTTTGAGTTCAAATTCGAATTTTAATCTTGTTTTGAATGTATCAAAGTGGGTCAGCTCCATAATTCTAGCTAATATATGACGTTTGTCTGAATTAAACATTACAACATTGGTCTGAATAGAATATTAATATTGAAAAAGGAGATTCAAGGCCAGCAGTTGTGAGAGGGATAGATGGATAGATTAAGGAAATTATGAAGGAAATTAAAGTCATCCAGTAGCTGATAACAACAAAACACCAAAAATAACAAAAACAATAAGTAAATGTACGATTTTATTTATTATTCTCCTAAACATTTCTTGAATTCACCCTCAGCAGATCTCAAACTATAGAGTCATAAAGCACTAAATAAATGTATCCAACATTATTTCATTATTTAAGACACTGGCCTACCAATTGCTGATAAGATGTTTTAGATGCATGGAGCAGAGCTGCATCATATTACCACTGACCACATCATCTAGAAACCACTCTTGATGGTCTGTATCTGGTCTATATCTTTTAAAAAACAAAAACAGAACAGGGATAAATTGCCATGCTGCCCAATGTCAGGAAATTAAGATTCTGGAGTTGATTTTCTTTCTTAGAGTCGCTGAAATGACCCAAAGTTTGGCTTCCTGTGTGTTGCATTAGGCTGTCAATCAAAATGGATACAGGGAGATAAAGTAGAGATACAGTGGTTTATATCCCGTCATATGAAAGAAACTGCATTGCATTTTTTTGGAAATGTATTTAATTTAATCGGAGACTGTCTAAGAAAAACGATTGGAAATCTCACTTGTTTAAAGAGAATAAGAGCAGGGAAACCTCGCATCGAATCTATCGTGAGGTCTGGTCATCCCTTCCACTCACTGTGTAAAAAAACATTTGCATTGGAAAGATAATTACTTTGTTCATTTTGGCTGAATGTACAGAATGTTCCTCTGTTCATGCAAAACAACAAGTGGGAGAAACGCTGCTGTGACACTGCAGAGGACTTTTAGCTTCAATGGGGACATGTTTGTTCTCTATCAGCAGCTACTCACACGCACAAATTCACACAATCATATGTGCTGACCTGGACAGCACAGAACACACATGCAAACAATATATCTACTGTATATTAACATACAGTGCGTATCCGTAGCATTCACCCTCAGGGACACACGACGAACACAGGAAGAGACAATAACAAACCACACCAGCGAGTGCACAAAGGGCAATCAGTAAATGGATGGTGCTGTTAGTGCTGCACCATTAGCTTCCTTTTAGTGGCCGAAGGGCGTTCTACCACTTTAATTGCATTGTTGTTGGGTTTTTTTCCTGTTGTAAACAAACAAAGAGTCCCCCGTCAGCTTGGGATCTCAAACCCACCAGGTTATTTCAAATTCTTATGCGTAAATCTGTCTTTGTTAATTTACTTGGGAGTAAGTGCCTTGGACAATTATTGTTACTGTATTGAGGTCACGGTATGGTTTCCCCCATGTGTAAAGATGGAAAATGTGATTTTATAACAGTTTTATGATTGATTTTTTTTGTTGTTAGTGAGTCATTATTCCTGGTTGAATGGATCTTTAATGAGTCACTAGATGCTCCTTTACTTGATCAAAGCGGTCAAAGTGAACACATTTTTATGAGCATAAACAGGAAAGGCAGAAGTCCAAAAAAGGGAACTGCAGATAATCAGATTACTGATAGCTAATACAAAAATGAAGAATTTTAGTCACCGTTACCGTATTCAATATACACATTAGGGTACAGAATTAAGGTAAGGCAGCGTGTTTGGTTTGAAGGATTTGGAACTGTAGTCATAAATGATATGATAAACACTAGAAACTAAAATGTTGTATCAAATACAGTCTACTTAAATAGTCTGGCTGTGCTTTTCTAACATAAGAGAGCACATACCTCCTCCAAGGCCAAATAAGCCCGGGCGAAACTTGTCTTTTTCTCTAACAATATATTGACCTAAAGTCAATATTTTTTCCCTGGATTCATATCTGTAACTATCAAAATGTGTCAAACTCTTAATCTAATGAATCAGCATCATCGCTACATATTTCACACCCCTCACCCACCGCCACTCATTAACTCACCTCTACCACGTTGACCATAACCACGGGTGATCTCAGCACTGCTCTTCTTCCTGTACATCAATAACTGCACCTCAGGGGACCCCACTGTCTCCAGAAAAATTGCAGATGACACAAACGTCATTCGTCTAATCAATCACGGTGATGAGTGTGCAAACAGACAGGAGGTCGATCGGCTGGTATCCTGGTGCAGCTGCCGTAATCTAGAACTGAACACCGTAAAGATGGACTTCAGAGGGAGCCCAACATTTCTGCCAGCCAGCGAAGAAACAAAAGACAAATGAACACAAATGAAAACATATGTAACATATTTCTGGAGGTAATATTAAAATACAGGGTAATTGTTTTACTAATATTCTTACGATCATAATATAGAAAAAAAATTATCTATATATACACTCTCAGTATTTACATCAGACACTTTGGTATTTATATCCGACACTTTAGTATATATAGATATTTCTGACGATTGTATTTTTCTACATATTGTATTTGTTGTATTGTTATTTGTTATACAGTAGATATTGTAGTATTTTGTTGTACAGTAGATAGTAGATATTGTAGTATTTTTCTCTCATTGATATATTTATAAAGAACTCGGCATCAGGGTGAACAGCAAAGGAAGAATTTCATTGCACAGAGGAACTTGTTTTCTTTGCTCTACATGACAATAAACTTTGATTGATTGATTGATTGATTGATATACTATCTCAAATAATAAAAAATAATATCCCTACTTACATAGCAATGTAAGCTATATTTTATATAATCAACCAAAAGATACTCACCTCAAAATATGTTAATGACGAGATAAATCACTGAGTAATGTGAATAATGTGATGTTATATTACCCAGTAAATTATATTGTGCAGTTTTCAGTGTAATTTTCTGAGTGCTGTAGAGGCTTATAAACATTTTGATGATATTATGTGGCAGCTGCCAGCATCATGAATTTTCCGATGTTCAAAACAAAATGAAAACATGAATTATTCAAATCACTTGTCATGGTTTTATTCTCTGATCAGTGCATTATATCAAAATTACAACGAATAACACACCTTAGTGTAAACACTCTTCACAGAGCAACATGCTCAGACATCTGTAAATTTCCATAGCTGTGAAGGAAAAGATGTGACCATGATAAAACATCACGGCTCTCTTGACAACAACATCCATCTACTAACAAATTACCACAGATCAGATCTTACAGCACAGACATGCACACTAGCCACAGAAAAAAAAAACATTCACATCTCATTCATATTTGTTTACAACATGCACAAGTCCACTAATTACAGTCAGAGACAATACACAGTCTGCGGTGTGTGTACAGGGAGTTTTAATACAAACCCCAATCACCAGCTCACAGTCACACCCAGTCCACTTTCTATAATACACACATAATATAAAGATATTTCTATCACTTTCAGGATCAGAAAATATGGAAATAGCTGAACATTGACCCACAGTGAACCAGTAATCAGACTCCCGACACACAGACTAATGACTGTAGCAACAAATGCAGAGTCAGTGTACAAGCTTTCCACCATCACAATACAGGAACTAAACTTTAGGCTTGACTCCCAGACACAGAGATAACTCGTTCCTCTGGATCTTTCCATCCTTGTTCACGTCACAGTGGTGTAACAGAATGGCCCGCAGTTTTTCCAGCTCAGCAGCAGTGATACTGGGCTGAAGCCAGAATATTTAGATGTTAGAAAAACAGTTCATGTTGTTTACATTCCCAAACAAATCTACATGCAGAGTGTGTTTCCTTAATCTTTGGTGATCTAGTGGTGTTAAAAATGGGAAAAGATTAAGAATTTACGGCCAGCAAAATTATTTACATGTGAACTAATGAGTAACTGCAGAACACTCATCCGGGGGAGGGGGTCAATCTACTGGGGAGGGTCAGATATTGGCACACCAGTTCCATGATGGTGACTGTCTTTATGTGCCTTATACGGAGATACACGTGAAATTACGAAAAAACAAATCAAAATCAAAAAAACACTTGAAAATGGATTGAATTGAGATTTTTTTTAAATAAGTAAAATTGAGAATTATGGCTTTAAAATGACATTAATATGTATGCAGAAAATATGCTGTTGAATGAATTCAGTCAGATGTTCAGTATGACACCGCAGTCATCCATTTATCCAATGACCACCCAAAAGACAAATACTAGGAACTGACAGATGATAACTGAAAAATCAATAAGTATGTCTGTGTGTGTGTGTCTGTGTCTGTGTGTGTCACTGAGTTTCTTACCCTGACCAGTTCCATCATGTCTTTGACAAAGCCATCCACTTCAGGACCCTCCAGAGCTCCAGTCTTACTCTAGACAGGAAAGAAAGAAAGAAAGAAAGAAAGAAAGAAAGAAAGAAAGAAAGAAAGTATCAACAGATCCAATCTAGTCACTCAGAGCTGATTGATGACCACACACTGCCTCACTTCCCTGAGGGACACAGAGCATCCATTTTACACACCGTGACAGTATGGTCAAGGACATACGGACTGAGACCGGTGCAGAGCTGTGTGATGAATCTCATCATTCCAGAAAGTGACCGGACAACATAATGACTGATTCTTTTCATTATGTTCCATTAGTGTTGAGGATGCTAATTTGATTCCGTGTTGCTGTACCAGCTATCATGCTAAATCGTGCTTGCTCTCTCTCTCTCTCTCTCACACACACTATGTAAATGTAAGAGTATGAACATAAAACCCAGTTATTAATTCACAAGCCTTAGTCACTTACAACATCATAATGGGCGAAGATCTTATCAAAGTCTCTCTTCCTCTCCGCTTGGCTGGAGGCCTTGGGAAACGGAGACAAAAAGACGAATTAAAGCAAAACTAAGTAAAGCAGAGAAATGAGAAGGAAAAGACAAAGGACAAATAGACTCACATCAATATTGAACTGGAGCAGAAAATTCTCCTCTAGAGCCAGGATCCTAAAAGAACAGAGATCCATACAGTAAACTCATTCTGAAATACAGTTTGTAAAATGAAAAAACATAACATAAAATCATGCTTATAATCACTTTGTGACATTATCTCTCCATTTCTATCACACAGCTGTGTTACATGACATGACAAAATCACTCTTATGTGTAGTTCCAGAGGCTCCTCTTTGAAAAATATAGTACCTGGCTAAGTCAATCAAGTCCAGACGCCCATCCTTATTTTTGTCAAAGATTTTCATCTGCGAGAGAGAGAAGATGCACAAAAACAGGTTCAACTCGGGGGAGTCACAATCTCTACATCTGCCTGTCTGTTGGGGTGATGATTATTATGTCACGCCACCTGGGACTCCACAGAGATCTCATCATGCCACAGGTTTGGGCGTGAAAGAATATTTTCCAAATCAATAAAAGCATTGGAATAGGAATCGGAGGATCAGACAGGTGATGAATTAAAACCTCAAGCTGCCTCCTGTGTCGCTCTGTGCTGCTTGACAGCTGCAATAACAGGGAAAATCTCTAATCTTGCGTAATTATTGGAAGTTTAAATCATGCACAGGTGATGGGGAGCTGTGAATTTTCGTTACAGTCATTATAATTCTTCTATCCAGACCAGCTTTTATTTGAAAAACCGGAGGATCAAAAGTTACACTTTTGTGTGAGTGGTGCTTTCATATTGTATGATTGCTTTATTTTGTGGTGTCAACGCATAATCGGCTGCACGTAGGGGATGAATGTCTGTCAGCAAAGACTAATGGGATCATGACGGCTGATGGTGATGACTGCAAAACAATGATGGCAACAAAGGCCGACAACAGACCTGAATTTAACCCTGTGAATATCAGTTCAGGCTGCAGCTGAACAAAGCGGAGGAACAGATGTAGGCCTGTGCACGTGGATAGTTTCCGTGTGTGTGTGTGTGTGTGTGTGCACTGTTTGACTACCATTGTATCCGTGTACTCCTCCAGCTTGTCACATGATATATCCTTGTCGTGCTGCTGGAACAAATCTTTCAGGAAAGCCTAGAAGACAAAAGCGTCTGATATATTCACGCAGCAAAACTAACAAATCTTATGTAAAATAATCAATGAGTTAAATTGCGCCGCCTCCACATGTGCTGTCTTGTATTTTGCTGTTTTGGTGCTCAGATCAACAACAACAGAACAAAAGAGGAAATATTTGCTGCAGCATTTTTATACCAATGTCAAGACTGAAAGTTATGCGTCGCAAAGAAATCAAACGCGTATTTCTGTTGTGTTTGTGTGTGTGTTTGTGACATTTGTTACTCACCTTGAGCTCCTGAGCCGATATGTATCCACTGCTGTCTGCATCGTATTTCCTCCATATCTGCTCGCGAAAAGATGAAGGAAAACAAACAGTAAGTCTTCACTTGGATTGTAATCTTAATGTTGCTGTATGTGAAATCATTTGTGTTTAAATGTTTGACATGGTGACTGAAATTCAATGATGACATCTTATTGGATGGGATGTTACATTCACACAAATATTGCTTCACAGTGTTAAGGTCACTTTGACCTCTCTCAGCACACCTGCTGACTGATATGCAGTCTTGTGTCTTTCCAGCCACTTCCTGTTTTCTACCATAAATGCAAAAACTATACAAACACACAACATTCAGTCATTTTGTCCTGTTTTATACTGATTATAATTCACTATTTGCCCGGAAATTTGAGTGCACGTATAGGCTTAACTTCTCAAAGCTGCCTTTGGATAATACAGTAATTCCTCTGTATTTACATGGATATGGATGTATTTTTGACCGTAGAGAACTGCTGAAAACACACACTGAAATCAGTTAGCTGACTACAAGACACCTTCACAGTTACTTAAATACGTGAAGCAATGCTGTAGATAAACAATTGATTGAATGATTGATGATGGCTGCGTAGAACATTATATGCAACGCCCTCATAAATTATTGTCCTATCAGCAAATGGTATTGTGAGTGTGCATGCGTGATTTATTTGTTCAGACCAAGTTTGGTGTGTAGCAGGACTCTACCTTCATGAAGTCCACGCTGTTGTCCAGAGGAGCTTCTCTGCGGAACACTAACAGGAAGTTCTCATCCTCAGGAAGAATCATATTGGCCAACTGTGAAAAGGACCAGCGATACATAAGTATTTTTGTGCTTACTTCAGTGTGTTACAGACCATCTCATTCTTGGAGCGTGGCTAAAGAAAAGCAGTAAAAAATCAGCTCACGCCAGCTCGAGGCTTTCCAATCCATTTTAATTGAACAGAGCCATCCTCGTGATTCACTGCCGTGATCAGAAGCGTTCAATACATGCAAGCTCCTCCTGGCTCCTCTCGGTGTCCTTCTGCACTCCACGTTAATGTCTCTCTTGAATAATATCAGCCTTCCATTAGCAGATTAAAGTTAGACTAAACGAAGAATCTCATTAAGATGTAAGACAGTAAGGCTGTTTGGGCCACGAAGCTGACAGAGAGGCCAATGCAGCAAAAAGAAACTGTGCCAACTGCTGAATAGAGAGACATTCAGGAAATGAACCACCAAGTGTCTCACCCTTGCCGGGCCTTTTCAGGTTTGCTTTTAAACATTTAAAAGTTGATCATTGTTCTCTCTGTGCATCGTATTAACTGCAGATCGTTCACTCTGTTTGCTCAGCTTCACTCCGTGCAATTGTTGTCATTTATGAGTTTACTTTTGATGTTTGCTGCAGTCGCTACATGTTTTAGTTTTATCACACACTGTGCACCCGTCACACAGGATACAGCGGTTTCCAGATAGCCTTGCCTCCTTCCTTCCCTCTTTTTCGTAGAGCACAGTCTAGAAGAAGTATTTCATTTTCAGGCTCAGAGTGTAAATCTACAAACAGGACTTGGAGGCTTAAATGAAGTCACAAAGAGATTTTAACACGACGACCTCTTCTTTGCTTCAATTACAGTAATTCAGGGCAGTTCAACAGGTCAGTTACTGCAGACAGGTATTGATTTTCTGCTTTTTGAATAAATGCCAAACATACAAAGGGGCTGAGGTAATGAAAAGTGTCCTCTTCAGAGTGGAAGAAAATGCACTTTGTGGCTGTGCACCAAGAGCCTCGTTGTCAGAGCTGACAGAGACATTTCATTAAAGTGCAATTTAAAATTTCTGGAAGACAGATGCAACCTGTTACATTTCAAGGAAGTTTGGTTTCAATGAAGTAATTCACCCTAATCAGTCTAATAAGTCCTTGGCACGTTCTCCACTGTGAACTTGGATGAAACTGATATGGATTTGGGTCCGACCATCCGAACTACATTGCGGTTCATTGAGGCCATAAGAGTGCGGACATTTGTGGAGCCCAGGGTTGAAATAAAGTCCCTCATAGTACTTTTTGGACTATTTGACATTCTATTTCAGCGCAAAGGCCAACAGTTCAAAGCAGGGCGTCCATGTCTGTGATCTTTCAAGCAAACTGGCTGAGACCACGTCCTCACAGCAAGACAGCTCAAGGCGAGCCTGTCTCAGGGTTGTCACGAATATCAGCTCTCAGTCTCTGTTGAATATGGTGCAGCCTGCATCATTGTCATGGATACACATGAATAAGAGATGAAGAGCGGAAGAAGAGGCTGTGGGACAATGATAACAAGGTCTGAGAAGGGAGGGCAAACTAGGGCGGACAAGTAAACGGCAGTCATTTAGAGAGAGAAGGCAGAGAGAATAATGAGGATATAAGTGAGGGAGGAGGAGTTTTGGTGCACTGGACTTAGCTAATCTTACGTTTAAAAAGGTAAAAGATTTCTCACCTCCTGAATCTGTAGTTTTCCATCAGCAGTGACATCGTAGGCAGACATGAATCGTTCTTTCAGCCTCTGGACTTTCTCCTCTGTCACTTTTCCCTATAGAGTAGAATAGAATAGGACAACACAAAGGAAAAAACTGAATATGAACCAATGTCACCAGCTTTTTTTATATAGTTGTTTTTTTTAATTTCATTTAAATATGGAAAATGAGTCATTTAAAAGTCTTCACAAAATTGCTATTGAATGTGTGGTACTTTATTGAGTTATTCTGGGCACTGGTCACCATGGATACACCACATCTTTCTTCTTCTAGGTTTGCCTTTAATCACAAGTTGGCAAACTGTTTTAGGGGCTTACTTAAAAAAAAAATCTTGTCACATTTATTGGCAGATAGAAAGAGCATTTTTAATACGCCAGATGTTTTGATTCTGTGTGTACTTGATGATGAAGAACCCTGCTAGGCAACACAGGAAGTGATGCTGGCCTGAATACGTCCCATTCGTTTGACTGCAGGAAACCAAAAGCTAATGCAAGAAACTTATCTGATCTATGCTACAGTCAGCTCCATTGTGGCTGTAAACAATTCAGGAAGTACTTAAAGTCATTAGGGTTACACATTCAACTTGCAGTTCATCATCCAGAGAAAGTATTCTTACGTTATAAATGTACCAAAAAATGACACAGATCCATGGAAGGTTTATCAGAGAATCAGATTTTTTGCTGCTGTAGAGAGCGGAGTGATTCAAGTTGGCGAGAGAAAATTATGATTAAGCAATTTTAGAATCAACGGAACTCAGTTACAGTAACTATGGAAACCTGTTGAACTTTAGAGCTTATTCTGGATCACTGTGTCATGCAGTGCAGTGCAGAGCATATAGTGTACAGACTGCAAGGAACCTGGGGTGTATTTGTCTTTAGTTTCACCTTTTTAAATCATCCTTTTGTTTTGGGGACCTGCTTTATTCTGTTGCTTAGCAAAAACATGCACGTTAATATCTGATTTTATTTACAAAATGAAAAACATGTCCGGTTTCCCCAGTAGAACATATAACACTTATTAAACATAAAGAGATATTAGATCATTAAGAGGTATATGAGTACCTATTCTAATAAATGACAGTTGATATGTACACGTTTTATCAGCCATGTATTTTAAATCATATGGATGCACGTGAGGCCAAAAAAGGCTAAAAGAGAAAGCCAGAGAGAGCGATTAGCCTGCCTTTAAGATGTTTTATGTAAAACAATGGAATAAATCCGTTTACTGGGACATATTACACTGAAATATTTAACCTGGTGCATGAATGGGGTGTGAAAACAAACATATAGATCACTGTTGTGGTTGGTGGTCTGTTTTTTTTTCTTTTTTGCTACAACCCCATTAGTATCCTAGGAGAACACAACACACACACTCACGTGCACACACAGACATATGACTGTGTTAACTTGGTTTTCCATTATGCACTGGCCAGGAGGGAGGCTCACGCTTTGGTCAGCATAAGATTTTAACCTTGTTCAGTTAACATGATGCATTACTTTGGTAACTTACACACACACACATGCACAGACGGAGAGAAAGAGAGAGAGAGGGTGCAAGAGTTGTCAGATCTTCAGGCAACCAGCAGCATCTAGGTTATTGAAACCACACAATTTTAATAATTGTCTGTCAGTGTTCACACATAAATACTGTAAAGGCTATGGTGACAACCTGTTCAACCTGACTTTATAAAAAAAAAAACTTATCTCCCATGTGTGTCAGTGGGGAATGGGGAAAGCAAGAGAGATACATAGAAAGATGCACGCTTGCTATTTTTCTGGAGCTTAAGTTGTTGATCTTTGCTCTTAAATTGTGTTGTTTCTAACAGCCGCAACATCACCACGCCCATGAGTAACCACACTGAGAATAAATGTGACTCAGATACACACAGAGCAAAGGCACACACGCTGTGTAATGATAGAAAATGAGTAAAATTATTCTGAACGAATCATTGAGTGAGCCAATTGATCATTTACGTAGAGACAAAGTGAAAAATAAAACACTTCTCCACTTGTAGATCATATTTCATAAACTAACTAACTGATTTACTTATTTCCCTATGGGCACAGCTGCAGAGCACAGATGGAGTGTAAGATTGATCATCTTAATTTGAAACTACATTAGTGACACTAGCGTGGCTTACTGGTGGTAAAATGTACAGTTGAAACAAAACTAAAATGACAAGATAGTTGACCTACCT
>OMNV01009115.1:0-20302 GCA_900303265.1 Brotula barbata | reverse complement strand
CCTACCTGTGGACCCAGCCGCTTCATCATGTGAAGGAAAAAGTCATCAAGCTCTTTGCCCTCAATGTAGCCATTATCTGTCAAAAAGATATATAAAATGAAACAAAATAAAATTACATAAGTGAAAAGTCTTCAAAGACAAATACTGAAAATTAGGGAGAAAGTGACTAATAACGACAAAACTGCATTTTTTTTGATTGTCTTTACACACATACAATTCCTCAAGAAAAGTTATGATAAGGTTAATTTACAACACAGATTTGCTGATGGGGCTTCTTATGGTAGCAGTTCCCATCACTCTATACTTAAATAAAATGTAACAGATAATCATCACAGACTGTCCTCACCGTCTGCATCAAAGTGTTGCCAGATCTCCAGGAAACCAGCAGCATCCACGGTATCAAAACCACTCTCCATCTTAACAAACAGCCGTGTATTCAAGTCAACTGTTGACTTTCACACATAAATATGGTGGAGACTATGATGACAATCTGTTCAGCTCACAAACCGGTTAACATATGGCTCTTTCTGACTTTGTGAGACCACACCTCTTGTGTGTAGAGTAGGGGGGAGAGAGAGAGAGAGAAAGAGAGAGAGAGAGAGAGAGAGACAGAGTGAGAATACTGCCCTTCAGTGGTCACCCAAAAATATTACACACGCTTCACGAAAATAATATAAAGCTGGAAAAAAAAGAGAAAAACAGAGGAGACAACGCAGACATGTTAAAGCCTGTAAAATTATTTTTAATCAATATTAATACTCACATGAAGAAAAGTCAAATACCAGCTGTATGACTGGGCAAAAACAGGTTGATCTGTGACAAAATGCAACAAAAATGTACCACAGAACTTGATGTACACAGAACAGGTCATTTGTTTTTATACTTTTTTTGTTTCCAGCTCAAGAGGAAAAAAAAACTGATCATTTTGCTTTGCAAAGTAACATTAAGTTGAACACACGTAACAATAAATCAATACATAAAAAGGAATTAACTTCTATTTTATAAACACAATGTACATGACAACAAAAACAAATGCTCAAGGTCTCACTGGCTGCTCTTTGTTGCTTTTTTTATTCCAAATAAGTTAAATACAAACCCCTAGTATAGCTGTGTACTTAGTACCAAAACAATATAGCATTTGCTGTGTTCACAGAGGCGTGTGAATATATCACAGTGTGTATATTACATGTGCATATTTTACACGTACATATATATACACACACACATACCTACATGTATGAAAGCACATATATACATACAGTACAAGTTACAGCCACATCATGCAGTCACGCAACTACTTGCTCAATGCTACCAGTTATCCTCACTTACTCGCCTATGTGCTCAATTATGTGTTAAATTAAGTGAATGAACAAAAAAAAATCTACTAATGAAATGGACTGGGGCGTCGCAACAATGAAGCCAAACACGAAAGGGGAGAAACAGGGATTCATTTTAATCCTTAAGGAAATAATAAGGAAATTATAAGTTGCCCTTCATGCAACACAGACACAGCGTCTACATGAGCGTTTAGTGTCTTGGAGCCCTGGCCTGAACTTGACATATTCAGACATAATGTTTGAGTTTTGAGACTGAACCTAAAGAGTTCATTGACATCAGGGACATAAAGTATAAACTATGTACAACAGGAACTGTTTTATTTCTAGATCATAATCATTTGATCAAAAAAAAACAAAAAAAAAAACAACCAAACAAACAACAAGCCATAAACCTACAAATAGACATCAGGAGATACAGTCGGAAAGGTGCAACAGTAAGACCTTTGGCCATGAGGTGAATTAGACCCGCAAACATTAAAACATACAGGCTGTATCCCTTTCACATGTATTTCACATGTATAAATGTGCATGGGATAGAATTCAAAATTAATAGAATTTAAGCCTCAAATTACGAAAATGACTGTATTACTCCATATTAAATAGCCAATAACCGATACTAAGCTACAGATTGTAGAGAAACAAAAACGTGATTTATGTGTTATTGTTTTTTTAAAAATAAGTGGTTGCAGGCCTGTACTGTAGTGTGACACATCTCCTGCTTGTACAAAGGATCAAGCATTCAGGTAGGAAATTAATATTTACAGGAAAAGTCAGGAGAGGACTGGACTGACTTTCACTTTCACTTGAGGCATTCGAAATGACATCTTGATAAACACAAAGAGCATAAAATAATGCTACAAGGTTCTTACTTTTATATTCTTAGGGAAATGTCAGGCTTATGGAAAGAAAGCCATGAAGCGAGCCTTGAATACTTGAAGTCAGGCAGAGGAGGAGTGATAGAGTGTGTTTGAGGGCCAGAGCTCCCCCTGTGTCCTACTTACACACAAAGAGCATCCTGATGGGATTACTGACAAAATCTGGCTCAAAAATCTGCCCAGTGATATTTTATGAAATGGGAAGTACTCTGAAGGTAAAATGGGCGCCAGTGGCGCATAACTGTCAAACGAATTCACTCTGATGTTCTTAGGTTCCTTGATCCAGGAGAAAATTCATAAATGTTAGACGTCAGAATGTTATCAGAGGTCAGGAGCCATGATCAGATACATAACACCGCAGGAATATAATTCAAAATGTATTGCACGCTAACAAAAGATGCATAACATCTCATGACAGACTAGATCAAGACAAGAAAAGGGTGTTTGTTTGTTTTTTCCACAGTGTTTAAACACAGAGAGTAGTGCTAGTTAACAGTGCTGAAGCCTTATTGATTGGATGTCACTGAAGTTCAAGTGTACCACAGTCTTATCAACGCAACGCTTCATGTCGTCATTCAACCGGCTTATATATACTATATATAGATATCTATATACAGTATATAGCTGTTTCCCAATGTGTCGACTTGCAGACTGCACATTTTGACAATTTGAGGGGCCACAGTGGACAAATTTAAGGACGTTTGCACCTCAGTGTGAACAGTGTGACTGTGAATGAGATTAACTTAATGGTGATGAAGTAGGTGTGTCTTGGACCTGAAGTCGGCAGTTCCCGTGACGAGTTGTCAAAAACTGCAAACAAGGGCCACGTGCATTCATGGACTTTTTGAGTCAGCCGTTCAATACAGCAGCCATGATAAATATTCTCTATTTATATTGATACAAATATAAATAAGGTTTGATAATAAAAAAAAATCCAAATGCATTGTGGGGATTTTGGACTTACGAATATGTGCCCGGTGCAGTCTTTGCGGTCCTGATTTCAACTTCTTATGCTTTCTAGCCTGCAAGTCAGCACATTAGGATACAGCTGCAGTCAGCTATGAGGGCGGTGGGTGGGGTTTGTTCGATGTTGCTGGTGAGGCTTAATTAAATGGAGCATTCAGCCCTCTTGAACCAATAGTAGTGTTACTATCTGAAGCAAACAGTTTTGCTGTGTATATTTGATATACAGTATGTCAGTGCTGAACCTGTATTTTCCTGTAGAAAAAGGTGAATTGCATATTGGTTACAGTTATATCTAAAGTCAGGTGACAAGCGAAAGGAACTTGCACATAGTTTATAGAGAATATAAAAGAACTTCTATACAAATATATAGAAGAAAAGAACGCGTACTGTGTGTAGGTCAGGTTGTTCATTAGGGTTCAAGTACAGATCAGTGATATTGTTATTATGCATTTGGTCCCTGAAAGACAAGCTACCGCAAGTGAAGGGGTCTACACTCAGTTTCACAGTTTCTCCAAGTCTTTAAAATCCTTTGTACTTTCATTTAAGAGTCATGTTTCCATATGAGCCACTTCCTTGAGGCCTGTCAAGTTTATTCATTTGGAGACATGAGATCTTCACAGCTGACAGCACAGAGAAGGAACAGAGTTAATGCTTGATCTAAAGGCCGTTTGTGACGTGGAAGCTCTCAGGAAATGTATCCCAGTTTGATGTTTTGTAACTGAGCCACTGAATGTAAATATTCTACCAATAATTTCATCGTATATAATCAAATCAAACTTCATTTGAATTAGATTACCTGAAACTACAATTGGTCTTACTGTAGCCAAAACATGGTTTGTAATTTGAGGTTTGTTTGGGCAAAAAAATATCGAACTCAAAATGTAACCTCTGCTATAAATTTCAACATAAACTAGAAGCTTGTCGACAGGTTTTTGTTGGTTTCTTCTTTCTCATATTAAAATAAAGTCTTTCTCTGCCTCCTCCCCAGAATCGGACGATTTCTTGCCTGCTGCCTTGCCTCTGTCTGAGTTTGGGCCTTGATCCTTAGCTTTCAAGGAGCCCTGATCCTCAGAGCCGATATGGAGCGGGCTGTGTCGCTGAACAGAGTCTGTCACAGATGCTGCCCTCACTAGACCAACAGAGCACAAAAAGATAAAGAGGACATTTGGTGTTCAAGAGATCATTCACTGTCAAAGTCATACACGAAGCCAGGACAGATAGATAAACATTTTGCACCACACCTTCCTGAGCAGCTGATGTGGTCTTTGTAGCAGAGCCCCCTGGCTGTAGACCGGCCTGGCCATCCTTGTCTTTTTCTGACAGCGTCCTCTTCAGGGTAGGAGGGAGAAGTGCGACCTTAGGAGACACGTTGCCACTGCTGGGGGAATCTGAGCTCTCATCTAGAATGAAAATGAACAGACAAATGTCTCAGAACATAAACTCCATCTCATAAAAAACAATATCTGGACTCCTTCTGTGTCCCAACCTGTTCAGACCGTACCTATACTCCTGCTGGATGTTGTCCTTGGCTTTTGTGCGATGGTGGGTCGGGCAGTCAGGGCAGGTTTGGCTCCCTGGGGCACTGGGGGCTTGGGGCTGACTGGTCCTCCAGATGAACCAGAGGATGAGCTAGTCCTGACACGAGGAGCCCTCTCAGGCTTGGTATCACTGCATGGAGGGGTCTTCTCAGGAGAACCATTGGTTGGAGGTTCAGGTTTATTAAAGGGGCTGGAGGGAGATCTGCTTTCTGGAGTGGTGGGCTTTGCTGCAAAAAGAAAAGAGAGCATAGCAACACGATAACTAAGTTTGCCTCCATGTAATAAAACCAACGGAACAGCAAATATGTGTCTATGATTGTTGATTGCGGGAGAACCATAAATATCCATCTAATAGGACCAGCTGAAGGTCTGGCAAGCCAGGTAACTATAGCAACAAAGCTTCTGCTTCATTCTGTTACAAATTAACAGGACAGGACTAATTGTGGGTTAAAACAGCGATTCTCAAACCTGTTTTCAAGGTCCTTGACAGCATTTAAAAGCAACACGCTGTTCAGGAAAGGTTTAAACATATTAATATACTCTAAAGCTCTCACTTCACATCCTCTTTCCTTATTCGCTTCTCTACATTCCAATTGCATGCAATCTTGGGTAAAATACATTAAAATAACAAAGAATTTGATAAAAGAGGAAAATCACAATGCAGTGTCTCACCTGTTGCATTGCTGTCAGGTCTGTCTGGACTGGAAGACTGAAGAAGGCACACAGACAACGTGTGTGTTGGTTAATAGATACATGAGTACAGGTGGATGAAAAATGTTTTCTTGCTATGAAATGTGTTCATTTTTACACTCACTTTTAACTAATTTATATATATTTATACTTATAAACAAATCATATACAATAATTCTTATTTTCATTTCTGGAAAAAAAGACTTTAACCTAATAACTGTGATTATGGATGTCCAGAGCCATGATAAATATTGCTGCTTCATATTTTAACAGAAGAGGGAGCTGTTGTGTTGAGGACACAAGGCACAGTTTAAACACACAAGCTTTGCAACAATGGCCTGCCTGGTGAATATTTTTTACCTGCACACAGTCTTAAACACACAAGGGCCGCTAACACAATGTTGAAATGTCAAATGGTGCAACGCCATAAACCAACTACACATACATGCATGTGAGCACAGAGATTTTTAGTTCATGAGAATAAACCACTCAGAGCAAACACAATTCACATTACAAAGACAATTGTTCAGGACAGCAGGATAATAACAATAACAAACCCTGAGTATGTCATGTTATTCATTCACTGTCCTTTGAGCCCCATAACAATTTATGGGACAGATTTTCTTTCTATTCTGTATGTAGTACGAGGCACAAAACAAGAGCAATTTTTGGTGAAATGCACCTCATTCCATAAATTTATAAGTAGATGAAAACTTCCTGAGGATTTATGGCTGCCCTAAAATAGAGACATGAAAATTAGCATATTGGTTTTTGTAAAATTAGCAAAATGGTCATCCATTTGAGTGTGTGTGTGTGTGTGTATGTGTGTGTATGTGCGGTTTACAGGAGCTTCTTATTTTAATATGGTTCGTGCTGACACTAGCACACAACCTTTGTCACCTGTAGTTGTTTTTCTATAGACAGAAACCCACTCACTCACCTTGTGTGCTCTCCTCTCCTGCTTGGCCTTCATCTCTGCCAGAAGGCCGCTGCCCATCATCTGCACCCCGGGGTACCGTCTGCCTCCCTGTGGACTTCCTCTACCGTCTGAACCCTCCCAGGGCTCATCTATGGAGTCTGGGGTCCTCAGCTCCTCAGACCGGTCTGAGCTGCTGCTGTAGTCTGTAGGCTGTGAGCGGTTAGAAGTGTCTCTGGACTCTCTGGAGTGCAAACAGAATCCATTAGTGCATGAAGCACACAGTCAAAGTTAAATATGTTATGCTGTCCAAAAGGATCAGCACTAATCTCTGTTCAGCTGTACCTCGACTTTGGCTCAGGAGCCGGACTCTTTACTGACATCTTAGGCGAGGAGGGCTCCTCTGGGATAGCAGGAGCTGGGACTGAGGCAGCAGAGGCTGATGATTGGACGGAGGACACCGTGGTTGACTGGTTTTTGTCTGACTTATCAGACTTGTCTGATTTATCAGATTTGGAGGACCGTTTAATCAGATTAAGGAATCCTCCTTTACTCTTCTTCTTCTCTCCATCCTGAGACTCTGAACTCTTCAGGAAATAGCGTCTGGGAAAAAAGAAAGGCAGACAAAGAGATTATATAGATTTAACAAATGTTATCACTGAGCATAAGAAAGCAAAAAATACTTTTGAGGATTGAGGAGCACTTCCTCTCACATCAAAATAATAACGTCCCTACAACTGTACAGCACAATGCGATGTTTCTCTAGGATAAAAATGCATAAACTGTACGCCATACTTGGAATCCATTTTGGTGACTTTCTTGGTGAAGAACTCATCCACACCCTCATCCACCCTTCCCATCAGGCCATTCTGTTCCCCATCCTGAGATGGAGCATTGCTTATTTGCTGAGAAAAAAAGTTGAAGAATAATCATGTCAGACCATGACAGTACCAAGCTATGATAAAAGAAAGAATCAGGGGCATTATGGGACATGGACCTCAATCAGTGGGCTGACAACTTTGATTACTGCCCGAACACACTGGTGAGGGCGCACAGCCCTGGTGAAATGACTTCAAAACTTGTTTGTTAGATTTGCTCACAGGTATTTTGCTGGAATTCATTTTTTTGTTCCTGCGGGGTCGAAGTTTAGTGAAGTGCTGCAACTTTTTTTCCTCCTCAGTCGGCAGCTCCACCATGGCTCCCGATGGCCGCTGCTCCAGTTTGGGTGGGGTCTGAGAGTGAGTGGGTGGTGTTTTCGAAGAAGTGTGTGTGTCCTCCATATGGATAGGGATGTCTTCCAGGGCCTTGTCCAGGTCAAACTCCATCTCTGTTAGACACAGAGAAGGTTACATTTAAAGGTTTACTATCAGCTGTGATCAAGTCTTAATATCACCAACATAACGAATTGTTAAAGAATGAAAAGACATCCCAAAAGGACATCGGTTTGATTCAAATATTGTACAACAATATCCAAAACAATAAAACACTAATTATTCATAACTCGCTTACCAAAGGCACGTGACACTGGTCGCAGCATCCGGCTGTGGATGCTTTTCCTCTTAGATTTAGGAGTCATCTGAAAACCAACAGATTTATTAGGACTGAGCCTGAAATTTCTACCATTCAGGACTTGATACAGATTTCACAAACTCTGTGGGTATCTATAATATGTGTGTCTGTTTATGTGTGTACACACACACACACACACACACACAGATCAATGATATCAAAAATTAATTAATTAAATTAATTTCAGTTAATTTTTTCCCCATTCTTGCTGAATTCCTTGTAGAAATTCCATCTTTAGTGGTTAACCACCACATTGACTACTTGCAAATAGAGTGAAAGCAAGAACAGAACGGAGGTAAAATGCATTTTTCATTTAATCATTCAAAACATATACTATATGAGCAGACATAAAAACACAATTTTTTTTCGTAGTACTTGAACGCCGAATGGCCCTCCTGGGAGATGACAATACAAGCAGTGGCCCCAAGCTAATTTGAGTTTGAGACCCCTGCTCTAGAATAAGACAAACGTGTTGATTTTCCTATCACTAACCAAATGTAAAAAGACACACAGCGCTGAATAAATGCAAATCTTGGTGTATTTTCCCCTAAAATTTAAAGTGAAATGTTAGCCAAGCCTTTGAGGTTATGAGGGCACACAACTGATTCTAGTGTACGAAAATATTAAAACATTACGCCTCATTTGAAATGTTGTAGGGAACATGTGCCACAGGTAATACATGGGTCATTAACAGAATTGAAAAAAGAAGACCTGAAAACAGAAAGGAGAAAGACTGAACAGGACAAGCTCAGAACGACAAAGGAAAAGTGGACAGAGAGAGGAGTATGGAGGGACAGTCCAGACATACTTACACTCGTGCAGCACAGAGTCTCCATGGAGCAAAAGTGGACAGAGAAAGAGGAGCAGAGGAGAGAAAGTTCAAAGAGACACAAAGAACACACAGTAAGAAATAATATTGAGAAAAAAGAAAACTAAAAGAGAGACAGACGTGAATACTGAAGGCAGCCCGATAATATAGGCAGAATGGACGGATAAGAGAAAATAGATGGATAACTGATGAAATGTCTAAAACTGAATAAGGCCAAAAATCAGACAGCAACAGTCCGGCAGCTTCCTTTCGACCGTAGCCTGTTTTCAACAGCTTTGACTCATACTGAGATCGCACCTCTCAAACATACAGACGCACAGCTCATCATCTTTTTCCATCACCTCTCTGTCTGGTGCCACTCATTTCAATTCTGCTCATAACCAACAATCTTTTACCCACACATGAAAAGTTCATATTTCCTCTTCCTACTATGTTATTCATGTGTTATAATAATAAATAATAAACTATCACTGTGAAACAGAAAAAAGCTAAATTTTCATGGAAAATAAATCAGTTGACGCTGTTAATATTTTTGTTTATAGTTATAGATTATAATAGCTAAATGTCTCTATTGTTATAAATTAGTAGATCTAATATAGCTTTGATACTCATACAAATCTCTATGTGATTATTTTATTATCTGTACTATGTTCAATAGATCAGAGATGCCCCCTAGATGCCTACCATGCACGACTCCAGATCTTCAATCCTCTCAGCCTCCAGTATCTCAGTCGATGCCCGTTTAGGGACTCTCTCCTCTGGAACATCCAAATCCACAGACTCCTGCTGCACCAGTGGGCGACCTCGACGCACCAGATGATCTGCCTGGGAGGATGAGTGAGGAAAGACGTAAGATGGCAGAAAGAGTAGAGGTTGAGGAGAAGACGAGACAAACAGGAGGTAAAGGGAAGCGGAAGGGAGGATGTCCATGATGTCCAATCTTCAATGCTAAATATACATTTCAGCTTGGTTGATTGTTAATCTGAGTTGTGAAAATTCATTTTCACACTGGCAGGATACTGAACTACTTCTGAAATGTGTACAGAAAACAGATGTAACAATGAGTGCATGACTTTTGTTTCAAAGTCAAAAACTGAATATACAGGAGTTGATTAACAGTGGCTGAAATCTTACCAGAGTGTGTTGTGAAGAAGAAAGAGCTTCTAAAATCTCATCAACAATGCGGTCGGACAGGAACGACGCTAAACTTAGCTTCACTTCGCTGACATACAGAAATGAGGAGAGAGAAGTCAGAGTTTAGACACAAACAAACCCATTTTTAATCAAGGACACAAATTGACAACAGACACACATGTAGACTATACACACACCTGATCTTATTGATGATGTCAACCCCTGACTGCTCGAGAAGAATTTTGGTGACAAAGCTCTTAGGTACGACTATCTTGGCTGTGCTGGCCTTCATCAGCTCTGGACGAAGATTGCAGCTCTTCATCACATGGGGACAAAGTGTCTCTGCTGCATCCACCATGGCCTCCAAGAGAGTCTGGAAGGAAAGTGAGCGAATGCAAATTCATGAGTCTATTTCAGTGTCTTTTAAGGTGCGTATGATGGACAAATGTGCATGTTTCTCTCATCAGCCAGAGTTCCTGCAAAAGGAGACCTACAAAAAAATCTTTGATTTTTATTATTGTGACATCTTTAGGGCTCATTTTTTTACTGCATTTTCAAGGGTTGTTAATTTAGTACACAAAATTGTCAGTTTTGTCCTTGATAACATAATTTTATATCTGCAGGAAATTGTTTGGTCACCCTAAAACAGACAGACACAACAATTAATTAAACATTTTACTTAACAATTAGCGGAAAGTGTAATCTTCCTGATAGTTACAATTTGTTGTTATTCATTGTCCAATTAGTCACATCCCTACCTGTAGTTGTTGATCCATGACTTTAGTGACCTCCCCAGCCATAGACTCAAGTTTATCCTGGATGGGTCCCACCGAGGAGCTTTTGGCCTCCTCTCTGGAAGCTGCTCCAAGGTGGTACAGGTTCGGAAGAAGCTGGGGAAAAACATAGAGGCGAATGGGTAAGGCTTGGAAAAGAAAAAGTGGGAAGATTGCAGCGTGTTTTTGTTTTGAAATAGCTGCTTTAAAAGTACTCCTATGTGGGTATCTGTAGTTTTTCAAGGCCACAACTACCCAATGAACTACTATATTTACTAAAAATAATGGACAAAACTAATCCAGTAAAACATTATAACTTAAATGAATCAGTAACATAATAACTAAGTTTCATTCGATATCTTTAGATGATATCTAAGACACAAAAGAAACACACATAACAAGTCTCCTCTCACCGTTTTAGAGTTCCTGGCGTCTTTGATCAGGTTCTCTGCTGACCTGACATCCTCCAAGATAGCGTCTGTCTCAGAGTTTCTCAGAGAGTTCAGATGGTCTTGCACTTTGACGCAAATCCTGTCAATCATCTGAGGGAGAACAACAATAATGGAAGAATGTAATGGCTTCATGGACATAGCGGGTTTCAATGATTTGAACCAAATATAACACCTGTTGTGTTGTTGTGGTGACAATGCCCTGCTGAAGCCGATAGGCCTGTTCTTGTAGGTATTTCCTGGTTTCGTGGTTCCTGTATAAATAATTCTCAATCTGTAAAGGGAGAGACAGAGGCACAGTCATGACAAAAAACAGAGCTGTAATATCAATAAAACATTTTATTTGTCTTATATCATTAAATATTGTGGCTATCATTGGATTCCCACTTTTTCTTTTCAACACAAGAGAAAAAACTGTATTATATGAAAAGTATACTGAGGGAGGCTGAACAAATGAGGATATAAAACAATATACCTTTAGCAAGGCATCTTCTGTTTTCTCAGGGCTGGCCTTCAGGGCCTGGGAGGCATCAATGATAGGGATGGGCATGAAACGGATGGTGAAGTTCCTAATAGAAACAGAGACCAAGGCAATTATCCAACATTCACTTCACATTATGAAGAAAGAGAAAAGGGGGATAGGAATATATTATTGTGAAGGTACAGAAGCAGACACAGTTGATTAGTGCTCTTCAAGACCAATAAGTTAATATTCATATTATCATGAATCATTATCATCATATGGAGACAATGTCAGGACAGTGGTACTGGGGAATTGACTAAAAAAATGTTTTAAATGAACAGTTCTAGCTCACCCACACTTTTAAATTCCTTGTATCACATGTTGGATACACGACAGTCTCTTGAAAATTGCCATTCATATATTAAGTAGTATCAATGATGTAAGGGAAACTTTTAGTGGGAAAACTTTTGTTACTACTCTATTATTACAAAGAACAGGACTCAAAAACGACAAATCATATAATGCAATAGAGATGGAAAACAGGGAGACACTGGGAAATGATTACAGTGGGGGGATGAGAAAGGACAGAGATATATGCACAGTTCAGCTGCGTCTCTGAGGGAAATTTACTTGGATTCATTTGACAGACTAAGAAAAAGTCAACACAAACCACAGTAAATAGAAAAAGATTTACTTCTATCTCAAAATGGTCCATGTTTTTTCCATTTTTCCTATCTTTTTCTCCCTCAGCATCTTTCCCACCTTGAATTTTTTGCTGTATTAGTATTTTTATTGGTTCATTCATTTTTTGCTTCCTGTTTTGTCGTTATCATCCATCCTTTCCATCTTCACTCAACTCAAAGTTTTCTCCCGATCATTATAAAACAAACTCATGTCTACAAAGGGATTTTTTATTTTGAAATTGTTTGTTCCCATTCAGTGAACTTTTTCCAGTTTATTTAATTTTTTTACAATTAAATAGATGTAATGTAAAATATTGATTACTGTCAAAATAACTGCAGACACTAACATTCAACATTTTATGTGTTGTTAAACTCAGTGTCAGTCTGCTGTATGCAGTCCCTGGGTGTTTGGTTGACCTTCATTTTACCAAAGTTTCCTGTGAGAGACGTCATACACAAATTTGTATTACCAGGAAACCTGCTGTGTGTATTTGACAGAAAAATTAGTGGCTGCTTAAGCCAGAAGAACAGCAGATTGTTGTGGTTATATACACAACGCACAAACGAGTATGACACTGCCACACATGCATGCATGTACAAACAGTAACAGAGCACAGTGCTTACTTCTCCAGAGCAGCTGCTACATCCTGAAGTCCCTGAGGGCTAGTGTTGTTCTTGTCCCAGATCACAGTCCTGCAGAGGCGAACACAACATCAGGCAGAGTGAGGAACAATTTGTGACATGAGTCAGTGGATTGCAACCTTGACCTGCAACATTTGTTGATTAACACCCATATAACCAAAGGGGAGGCGGTGTGACCTCTTAGGTCAATACAGATGGCTTTTCCTTCCTTTAGTGACGTCTTATTCTAAACCACCAACAGTGGCTCATAAATGGAACATGTCTGTGTCTCAAATAGATTATTCTCTCTCTACGTCGTCCTCAGATGAGCCTTCCATCGGCGTCTGCAGTCATCCCGGTTCTCCATACATCCAGCCAACTCCTTTGTGCTTTCCACACCAGCATCTTTCCTTAGTACGTCCACGTAGGTAGGTGCGTGACGTCCTCTCAATCGATGCCCGTGTGTTGGCTCCCACAGTACGAGCTTTTTGGTCGGGAGTTCTCGGTGGCGATGGCATATGGCTGTGAATGCTGGACACTAACGAAGGCCCTAGAAGTCCTTGGAGGGGTGCTACACCAGAATGTTACGTGTGGTACTGAACATCAACCAGGACGAACACATTACCAACCAACGTCTGTATGGGGCACTAGCCCAGTGTATCAGAGAAGATAGCAGTGAGGAGGTCATGCCGTTATTGTTTGTTATTTTACTACTGACTCTTCTCTTTGTGTGCATTGTTCCCTGACCTGAGTTTGGAGTTGATCTGTAGTGCTTTGGCCAACATCTTGGCTCCCATGTCCCCCATGGCGTTGCCACTAATGTCGAGCTTGGTGAGAGAAGAGTTGCTGCCCAGGGCATTCAGAACAATTGTCAGATCACTCTTCAGTCTGGAGTCTGCTAGAGACAACGAGGTGAGAGGCTTGTGGGAGGAGGGGTGGGGGATTAAGAGAAGGTGTATATCAAGGAGGAGGAGGGGGAAGAGAGGGAAAAGATGGGAGAGATCTTATATCATCTAAAAAATAGGTAAATGTACTGACTCACTGTCTCTGGCAGCACTGTTGAACTGCTTATCTGCCACCTACTATAGACCAAAACACCCATGGAGCCTGCAGATGGCAGTCTAATATGCATCCATCTATAATCTATACTGCTGATCGAATTCAGGGTTGCGGTGGGGCTGGAGCCTATCCTAGCAGTCACTGGGGTGAAAAGCACTAGCCAGGTCATCAGTCTTTATGCTATATTACTGCATTCTCTAACAGCAGGTATTTAATGTTGACTATTTTCTTTAAAACTGCCCTGTTTTTTATTTAGTTGATGCCACAGCTTTAATGTGCGGTCAATGAGCCAGTCCTTTCACACTATTGTCTGCCAATTGCCTTGTTTTTGGACATCAAGTAGTGGCATGGTACATGGGCTGAAAATCTCTTAAAAAAAAAAAAATATTGTGAAAATTCTACAAGATCATTGCAGCACTCCTGCTTTGTTACTCTAAAGGATCTACATCAGAAATGCAGAATTAGAATTAAGTAACAGTGGAATTAACGACGGTACCTTTACATCCTGCAGAAAGTAATACAATCCAATAAAAATAGGTTGCATAAGGGGCCTAAGGTAAGACCCTAAGGTAAAAGTAAAAGTTTAAAGTTTAAATAGCACCTTATTGGAGTAAGCATCACAAATGCTTCCTAAATCACCAATAACAAAACAAATGAGTGCTCCCGGGTTAACACAGTTTGGAGATTTACACTTATTCAGTAAATATTATCTCAACAGATGTGCACAGAAAAGTCAAATGTTTGACCTTTCTACAAAAAAAGTACGCACAGGAAAATGTCAAAATTTGATTTCGTCAGAAATGTGAATGTGGGCACAAATCGGAAATGGAGGCAGACATGTAATGTGCAGTTTCCACTTATTACAAACTCTCTGTGTGCACATGTGTATGTATGCTGATGAGTATGAGGGGACACACCATCACCACATTTTTATTGTAAAATTTACATTTCACATTTCTTGTGCAGAGGATGCAGAGAGAATATTTTCTGCCTACATGTGCCCATATAGGTCAGAGTGCAGACATTAAATATGGTAATTCAAACTGCTACAAGCTTATGCACCGGTAACCACAGCTGAAGTCTCCCATCCACTATTCTATGCTGCATCTAGTCTTCATTACCAGTGAGAAGCAGCATCATTAAACATCTGTCTGCATGCAAAGGTAATAAAACAAAGGTAAATAAAATTCCCATCTCTCCCTGAAACAATTGACATGAAATACGATTTTGTGCAGCAAGAGAAGCTCCTTGACTCAGCCCCCATTTGTCATTAGATTATGAAATCATTAGTCTGCCTATGCATAAGGGTCCAGTTTAATAAAATCAGAAAATGGGAAATTGCAATGCAAAAAAAGCAAACGGAAGTGACCTTATTACAGGGCAAATTAACCCATTAAATATCGGTCTTGATGGACAAAGTTGTTTCATATTCTGAAGGTGAAGCTCATTCATTTGGATGAATTTAAATTTATAGTCCTTCATTTTTCAAATCTTAATTTAACTTCAATTTTGCATGGCGACACATCCGTATTGGATTTTTCATTAAGTGTGTCTGGCTTGACATTCCCAAGAAAGGAGGTAATCATGTGTCACATGCCAATGTTGACTTTTAGTGATGTATGAGTCTTATGAGGACTGCTCCAGCTAGGGGTACCCAGATTGGGTAAACAAGCATAAAACCCCACAAAAAAAACAATAGCAGAAAAATCTTGTCTCCACAATAAAACAAATTGATGTTCGAAAGCAAGCATCAAGGGATGCAACAAAAGCCACCGTCATTGAACAGGTGATGTGTTGCTTTTGATGTTTTGTTAGTTTAGAGTAGATAGTTTTTTTTCTCTTATACTTAATCAACAACACCACAACAGCACCAAAGATTAAGGATGCACACTCCTCACATTATTATCAGTTTGTCAAAAATCGCTGTGATAATGTCAAAAAATAATATGCGGCAGTTACATTTTACATAGAATTATGGCTGTGGTTGTTGGCTGCCCAACTGTTATTGCCCCCTACTACTGTTAGATGTCAGTCACCAGAGGAAAAGAAATGCTAAACTAAGGATTATCACTTTCTAATCAATAGCTAATCTCATTTAGATTTTGTTACTAATAAATACTGTACATGTCCTGGATCACACTTAATTGATCAGTGAGGGGAAAGGCCATTACCAACCATCCGCCTCCAGAGAGATCAGCGGTCAGAGTGTCAAAGCAGCTGGTAAAGATTCAATGATTCAGTGATTAAGTCAACCTGCCACAATACAAGGCAGGAACATTTCATACATAACTTACCGACTCCTCTTCCTGAATCATATGGACTAGGCCATCCAGCACAGGAGCAAGGTTTCTACGGTGGACAGGAAGAAGAAAATGAAGAAAATACACTGAGAATATGACACTGAAAGTGAATAAAAGTCTGAACAGCACTGCACAGGTGAAGTACAGAGCACGATGCTGCTGTCTTACTTTGACTTAATGTTGTTAAAGTTCTTGCCCAAGGACAGGTGTCTGATAGAACGGTTCTTGGCTAACCAAACCAGCAGAGTGGCAAGGTCGGAGTCCAGGCCTGGAGGCACCAAAAATAAACATTAAATTGATAATAAAATGGACAAATCACAACAGACTTTTGTATGTGAAAGCTGTGGCTTTTATGCAGTCAAATCCATGTCTACATTGTTTGATTGGGGGGATGCAGTCAATTTACCATTATCAGAGATATCAAGGCTGGAGATGTTGGGGATCTCAGCTATGCAACCTTCAAGGATCTGAGACCCTCCAGACCGTAGCTGTAAAAACACAGGAAGGAAACTTTAAACACCGATCTACAACAACAGTAAAGTCAGATGATAGACAGCAGGTGTTATGTCATTGTCAAATAAGTTCAGGTGAAATACTGCTCATGTTGCAGAATTCATAATTCTCAATCATCAATGATTTATTACAGGAAATGTTTCATTATTTACAGATGATAAATGTAGTGGAAAGTGGCAGAATTTAAGGGACAGACAAAAAGACTCGTTTAGAACGCCACACTGCATCGCTTTATCTCCTCGTACAGTCACACCACGTCCTGTGTGAAGGAGCCTTGATATTGCTGATGTGACCCATCATAAACACACTCTTTTCTAAGTATGCAATTTCATCAAAAAGAATTCACTGATGAGGGAAAATGACAAATCCATTCAAATGACTGCATGAGAGGTCGCTTGAAAAGAGCCACTGGATAGAATGAAAGCATCACAAAACAAAGAATCTACCAAAAGAGAAACACAGTGGAAAACATGACGGAATGAGATGTTAATTATTGAGAGCGAGCAGCTTATTACTTACACAATGGCCAAGCTTATAGAGGCATTGGGAGAGAGAGGAGCATGTCAGAGCCAAGCCAACAATTAGAGGCAACAAAACACACAGATGTTGGATGATCAATCCTGTTCAGGCACATACGACAGTTATCACAGACGCACACATTTACACAATCACACTCAACGTAGAGCTTCATACAATCTTTATTTTGCATACTGTCCACCCACTCAATACAGAGTTGCGGGATGTGTCCGCCAAGCTGGAAGCTTGGAATTGCATTTCCTGTGTAATTTGAATTCATTTGTTATCTTTAGCAATCCTACAGAATCCACAAAAACCTTGGTTCTTTTGAGCAGAAGATGAAGATGAGGAGTTGGTGTGTGCGTGGGAGAGATTGTGTGAATCAATTACAGAAGGAATTTGCCCCCTTCCAGTGTTCTGCTTTCCCTCTCTACCATCCCTGCTGACTGCCAAGTATTCCATTACAGATGCTTTTAACAATGTCACAGGTTTGTCAGATGGTTTTGGAGTGGATTTTAAAAAGCTCATTGGAATGGATTAGTAACCGCTCCAAACTATTATACCAGACTCTCCAAAATTAAGCCGACAGGGCTACTTTAACAGCTTGTCACAATTCAGCTATGAGTCTGCCTTTAACTCCCCTCTCCTCAGACTAATTATTCACGAAGGAGTAGCATTACAGAATTAAGGGCTTTGCAAGTTTAACAAAGTGTTCACAGATGATTCATTGGTGCAAAATGTGTAATCTGGATGTAATTTTATGCCAACAAACTGCATTCAAAAAGAACATCCCTTTATTTATTCACTGTATTTTGGAGCATTGGGGAGAACACATAATGTATTCGACAATATATGTACTGGCAGTATCAACAGTACTACAGCTAATGTACATCTAAATTTACGATGTCTGAAGTCTATGGCTGTCACTGTCTATTCTTTTCTAAAAATCTATCAATCTACTGATTGTCTTGATTATTAATTGAGTAAATGATATTTGTATATGTATATCCTCCATGTCCATCAGTGTCTGTTTCATAATCTAAGAGAAAAAAGAAACACTGATAATTCTCAGTCCCAACTAAAAGTAATCTTAATAAATGCTAATAATGATACAGATGAGTTAAAATGATCCATAAGATATATAAAATGTAGGCTATGGCATTGAGTGCTAAATATAATACACTCGGCATTTCATCTTTATTATCATAGATACAGTAGAAAGATAGACAGGAAAGACAGGGCAGAGAGAGGGGAGGACATGCAGCAAAGCGTACAGGCCAGAATTGAACTTGCACCACTGCGGTATGTGGCATGCACTCTACCAGCTCTTCTTTGTTGTTTAAAGGGGCGCATGCCAACTTTATGGCAGAATTGCAGGTGATAGTGACGAGCGATTGATTACATGTATTTTTAAACCGAGCAGTAAATTATCGTGACAGTCCTACAACGATCCTCTGCAGCTGGTAGGGAAAACGCAGAACTTCCTGAGTTATGTGACCAATTTAAAGGCAAACGGCACACCCGCCATTTTTAATAAACACTTACTAAAGCTAAACTCCTCCTGACGAAGCCACTGCAGCCAGTACTGCAACTTCGAATCCAAAAGTACTGACAATGTGGTTCTGAAAAGCACCTGGCCAGTGCTGAGGCATCACCAGTCACTACAGTGGTGTGACTTACATGGCAGCATTTTAAGGTCATATATTATTTATGGGGTGAGCGTTTCTAGTCAATGGTGGACAAATTTAAAAACACAAAAAAAACGGGTGAAATTAGCTGGCACTGTTGGTGTGTAATAGAGATGGCGTGTGTGTCTTACTTCACAGCAGCTGAGATCGAGAGACACTTCCTTCAAACTGGGGTTACTGGCCAGGCCAAGCAGGAGAGCTCTGTAACAAGAGTGTTGTATATCAAACAATTTTTATGGAAATACATAGGTTGTGATATAAATACATACATTATTTATATCACTTAAACACTTATGTATATTAGAGATGAATTGGATATTTTGCAAGAAAGTGTTTGGATGAAAATGCTTTTCTGAAAGGTTACACTGATCTGTGAGTCCAACGTTCTCAGATCGGAAAGTTAACGAAGTACTTTTTTGGTTGAATTTTACATTTAATGGTCGAGTTGTTACGTGAAGCGAAAAGTTATTGCCATCTGTCACATCCCTAATTCTTTTTGCAATAACAGGAAGATAACACAAACAAGTATAATATTCTCTCCTGCAGTAATTAAGCTGACAATTCATACATGAAAAATATATGGCGATTTAAACGGTGTGACAGATTAAACGTGACACAGACGAAGATACATTAAAGATTGAGATTTCTCACTTGAGGGCCTCTGGTGGCAGCTTTGTTCCTGACACGTTGATGGAACTTAGAGCCATGACACTGCTGAAGAAGTGTTTGAAAGACGGAGGCACGTCTTTACCTTTCCTAAAGAAGGAGGAAAAAAGAAAAAAGAAAATGCCAGAGGGGCTACACCAAAGGCTCACAACACAACAAGCTGACAACTTCTATCACATTTATTTGAAAGTTCTTTTTAAGTGATACTATATTGCGATGAGCTTGTTTGTTCTGCCCATTTGAGATTCAGAACATTAAGTTTTTACTCCACTTGTCATGGCTTAAAAATGTGCCCCATTTTTTGGTAGGATTTATATTGAGAAAAACAGATTCAGAGCTACAAAAACACTAAAACACTGCATTTTTGACAAGTTGCAAGTTTTAGAACAGCTTTTGAGAATACTCTTCTTCCTCTCACCCTCCAAATCTCTTGCTGCCATTTCTCCCTTATGTTGTTTATCATCTTTCATATATTCCCACACCCTTCTCTATGTTCACTGTGTTTCACCGGTTTCCTCTACTGGCCAAAACAGCATTTCTATTGTCTCCTCCTCCTCATTTCCCACCTTCCTCATGCTCATCTTCCCTCCCCAACCCTGCGCCCATCCTCTGCTCCCCTCTTGATGAAGTCCTCTTAGTGTCTCCACAACTCCCAGGAGACACTTTGGAGCAAGAGATAATGACGGGAGGGAAAACTCCCCCACCCCACCCTTCCCA
>OMNV01009114.1:10596-69429 GCA_900303265.1 Brotula barbata | reverse complement strand
TACAAGCTGTGTTCAGAGAGAGAGAGAGAGAGAACAGGAATGTGGCTCGGCGTGGGAATGAAGATGCTCTGACAATCTCTCAAGTCTTGAAGGATATACAAAACCATCCAACTGTATGATGAAAACATCCCGTAAGTATGGCAATTTGTTATCAGAGGCAAATTATGTTGTTAGTCAATTGAAGGATTTTGACACGAAGACACGTGAAGACCTACACTGGAGGGAGATAAAATGAAATACGGCTCATTTTCATTCACAACAAACATGTTTGAATGAATTTACTAACATTTATTTGTCTCCAAATTGTGTGTATGAGGGAAGCATTATATTTAGTCTCTGAGCTTTGTGGTCAGACAGATTCAGCCGTAGACAAAAGAGCCCGTTACATAAAATCTTTGAAAGTTTTCACCTGTGTTGGTTCTTGCCCTGTAAATGTTTTGTGGAGCAGTGGAATGTGAAGGAGACATTTAAAACTGTCATGATTTTGGCAGAGCTACCGTTGGCCCAGGCGAAAGGCAAATGTGCCATAACCTTGCCTGCGGCACATTGTTACGTGTCACATCTCTGCGATGAATTGCATAACAAATGTTCCTGATAGTGAATGTTGCATAAATAGAATTGTAAAACAAGGAGTTGCCCTTCTGGGACACATCAGCCACATGCGCATAAGTAGTACACTGCTTTTGACATTTTGGACCATTGTGTCTCAGCCATACTGGGTTACATCTCTTTGTGCAACTGTAATTTTATACTGTACACAGTTTTTAAGCTGTGGGTTCTGGAGAGTAAATGCAAGGTCTCGTTCTTTGGCATGATGCCCGCCCAGCCTTTTATCCACGAGAGATTTCCTTAGAGAAAGGATGAGAGGACAGAAAGTCTTGGATCATGTTACAGAATGCCAAACAGAGAGGAATTCCCAGATCGTGTTACTTGCTCCCAGTGGTCCAACCTATGGCTGTGGGACACAAGAGGACCTGGCAGCTCTCGCACTGTGTGCTGCAGTGGAATAATACAGCACTGACATTATCCACCTGGGAGGGAAGTCTGGTTGGACAGAAAGCCTTTACCTCCCAGAGATACTGTTGGGAATTGAACAGAAGCTACTGGCAGAGCACACATGTTGACTCAACCGTTGGTTAAAAGGCAAACAGTAGATTTTTGTCATCCAAGGCCACAGGGAGCTGTTAATATTTATTCAGTTGTTGGTCAATCTGAAGACCAAAGTCACTTTTCATTGATTTCCCAGGGACACAGAGTTGCAGCAGCAGAGGTGAGTGATGGATCATTGGTTTGAAAAAAATGAATGAGGCAATAGCAACATTTTTATTGCAGCGCTACAGTAGCTATAATTACAGAGTATTGTGTGATGAATGGCTGTGTTTTGTGTTTCACTCATAGTGTGACTCAATGAGAGAGACAGTGGAACCAAAATCTCAAATGAGCGATGTGTTAGATGTGGGTACAGCTTTGAATGGACTAAATATGTGTGATTTAGAGTCATTCTGTTTAACTTTTGTTATGCTTTAAAATAACAAGACATTAAGTATTTTTAAACCTGCTGAGCGCGTATATAGCTGTAAAATCTCATTGTTATTGAGGCAGCAGAAAATCCAGCTACATTTTCACTTGATTCTGGCAAGATTATTTTTTACAAATTAAAACACATATTCTGTCATTTATCCTATACACATTATTAATTATATATGAAAAAGTAGTTGATTTTGAAATAATAATAAATTATATATAAATGAAGAAATAAACATTTCTGTTGTATATTGTTGAAAAAAGTCCAGCTCATTTATTTACTGATAAACATTAACTATTATTCTGTTTCAATGAGGTAAAATGTTATGTTATGATATGTATTTTTATTCCATTTAAGATAATTGTATTGTGTAGGGAGCCAGTCTGCACTGAAACTAGAAATGACACCCAACTCTTCGTCATGGGCAATTCTGGGGTCTGGAGATGGTTTATTGAGGGTCAGCGGGACCAGTATCTGGTCCTGACTGCCGAGCTCTGTTCTTTAACACAATGTGCTACTGTGACGGCTGGTTTGGATCTACATTCTGGACACATTAACGCATCAGCGGAGCCTTGAGGTTTTTTTCATTTATTGAATACAATTTAATTTAATATTTAATAACCACAGATCACGTTGTTTCGCTTTGGGGTTTTTCCTCTCTATTTTTTTTCCTTTTTTTTTGTTAATTTAATCTTTATACTGTGATGATGTGTTTAAAGACCCAAATGCAGTAGATGATTATGTTAAGTCCCATGTCCCATCATGACCCTCGGGGACACTTGTAGAATTGAACCTAACATCTGTTATGTCAACAGGGTATCGAATGCACTTTTATTTATGCTGCCATGTGAAGTAAGAGTGGTCATCATAGTCATCATGTTCCTAAGAAAGCACAAACTCTCTTGTGTTTCAGAAATTGAGGCGAAAGAAGCTTGTGACTGGCTGCGGGCGGCAGGATTCCCCCAATATGCTCAGCTCTTTGAAGGTAATAAAAGCACTCAGGAAACTCCCACACACATTCATCACTAAAAGGGGAAACATTGTTTAGTTATAGGACAGAGATTAATGAAGTAGCACAGCAATAAAAGGGTATGTGATAAACCAAAAATGGCATTTTTATTTCAACTTTTTAATGTTGTGAAATAAAACACTGGACAGAGGTTGCTTGAGATGATGAGTGAATAATGGAGCACTGTGTCGCCCGGTCGGTCGCGGCAGTCCCCAACAGCGTACACAAACCACGTATTCATGGGCTGCATAGTAAGCCTCATTTACACAACTGTCCTCAGGAAGCCTTGGAGCTACTTCTCCAGTCCCGTCCCCAGACACCAGAAAACAAGCAGAACGTCAGCCACTTTCAAGTCTAATCTTTTCCCAGCTAGAATTACTACACAAACATGTCCTCTATGCTTAAAGAGTGAAGTCATGGGAGAAATGGGTTTTATCTGAGCTTAAAGTAGCTCTGCTCCCTCAGATCCCAGTGTCATGCCCAGACCGTTTGATGTGCCTTTGTGCAATTCATTTGTTTGCTGACAGCTCGCAGCTAGTTGGAACAGAAACACACAGACAGTGGCTCCATCGCTGCTCATTAAAGATGCTCCTGATGCTTGTGGTAAGGAATAAATAACATTACTGATGCACTGTAAGACTAGGACGTAATCATACTTCAAACCTTGTATCTGAAGGTGTGCCCCTGTAAAGAACAGGCTCGGCCTTGTTGGGGTCTAAGTATTCACAGCTGCATCTGCTTTTCATAAAAAGTTGCCACGATGCCACATGAATGCCGTGGAATGCTCGATTCAGAGGGTCTGGATTTAGTCTCTTACGTTATGTAAGAGGAGGCCCATACCCAGAGGAAGACGTAATGCCTGCACAAGCTTGAGCGCTGTTATTTGGGCAAATTCTGTCTCTTCTCATTAAGCCCATCCAAAACAAATTTGATGGTCTCCCACCCTTCTTTATACGTCTGGAAAGAATATAGTTTTCCAAACTTTTTATTTCCATTTATCGTTTTCTTGTTGAAATATCAAAATGCCTACATTCCCACATTTTTTTCCTATTTCTTTCTCCAGATTCCCAGTTCCCCATTGACATCTCTCCTGTGAAAAGAGATCATGACTTTCTGGATAAAGATCTTGTGGAACCTCTTTGCAGGTAATCAGACATTGGAGAGTAAAATTCAATTTATTCAATGCTAGAAATAATTTACTCGTGCAGCCTGCAGTCAATTTTAAAAAGACAACGCTTTTTATCATTTTTAGAAAAATAGCGTTAAAATTGATATTGTGATGTAAAAACCACAACTTCACAGATTATTTTGTTCTCTGACTTTTGACACAAGAATATCAAAGGGCACAAAGTCAACAACCAGTGGTACCACATCAGTCTGTTGTAGGGCAGGACGACTCATGTACTTTCTCAAACAACGATGAAAATAGCTCCTCAATTGCCCCGGTCGCTATGGAAACCGTCCTGAGAGGAAAGCGTGAAGGGTGCCTCGCACGGCTCAATATACTGTGACTCTAAACAGCCCTAAAGCAACTCATCTAAATTCCAAACTAGCCACGGGATAAATGGAAGACAATTGGAAACAGTTCCACTTCCAACGTGATTTAATCCCTGACTTCCCTGTATCGCTATGGTAACATAGGCATTTCTTTGTTGTCAGTTACGACACCAAAGCACCCTACGTAATGTGGATGTCTATGAAAGAATGTAAACAGATAGATTTCACATAAATGACTGATTTCTCTGATGCAGGAGTTAAGCTGTGTTCTATTTTAGCAAAGGGCCCCAATCTGGATACTCTCACTGAACTTGTTATTTGGCTTGGTCCCCATCTGAGCCCATTTACTGCCACAGAGCAAACGTGTGAAAAACTGTCATCAATATCACGAGTGGTCAAGGCTTGTGATTATAACACCACAAATGATTCTCCGGCTAAGGACACGGCACATCTTCTTTGTCTTTGATTATTTCGTTGTGCTGTCATTGTTTCCCTGAGGCATTGTTGGTTTGTGTGCACTTTCAGGGCCATCACTTTATTCATCCCAGTCTCCTTACACACCCACAAACCTCTAATCACCAGGCTCATGCTACAAGGCTTGTATTAATTATGACAAATATCAAACATGTTCCATTACTTCTGTTTAGAGATTTTTAGAAACCAGAGTCAAATAAATCTAAGGTAATATTTCACATGCAACGATTGTGCTACTTAACTCCATAATGATGTTAAAAAGCAAATAAAGTCATCCAATGAATGGGTGAATGGGTGAATTGTCAACATACAGAACAAGTAAGATGTTGCTATATTGAACCGGGTTGTGTAATCAGTTTAGAAAAGCCATAAATTGACCTCAGTATTAACCTTCCAGCCATACTCCTGTAGATCTGATGCTGGGAGAAAGTACAGAACATTCGGTAATTACCAGCATTGATTAGGTTGAGGATGCTGCAGGGTGGACAAATTATGTTTCTCTGTAGGTCTGGTTGTTCATCCAGAACATAAGCTGATAACATTAAGATTTACATTACAAGCTGGACTGGGTTCATATCTGGTGTGCACACTGTTACTGATTGTTTTTTTTCTGTGTTTTTTTTTTTAGACGACTCAACACTTTGAACAAATGCGCCTCTATGAAACTTGACGTGAACCTTCCGAAGAAGAAAGTAAGTGACTGCTGTTTAAATAATGAACTCAATGTCTTAAAAATGGACTTTAAGTCTTTCTTTAAGATTATTTTGTGTGGGTGTCATTTTATGACTTGTATAGACAATAGACTAAACGCTTAGTGCTAATATGGCTTCTACCTAAAAATAGGTTGATTTCTTTGATCTCTTATTCAAGTTGACATTTGATATTTGATTGAAATAAGCAGAAAATGGGCAAGGTCTGGACAAGAAACAGTTTTCGTCTAAAGTGTCGCCTGAAGCAACACATGTTCCTCCTGCAAGAACACAAATATTATTCAGCCTCATCCCTTTAGCCTAGATCCTATGATATTTGAGAAGCTACTATTGTTGTACCCATGACTGTTGACTGTGATTACTTTGTTGTCCTTCTCCAGTTTGGAATGCAGCCTGCTGGCTTATATTAAGATTTTCCTTGCCACTGTCTATTTATAGTGGAGTCTGTTTATAGTGCTCTTTTGTCTGGAGTTATATCACACTGTTTGATAATGGTTCTGTCTTATTAATTCTGAGCAGACACATCCTCCAGCTATTTCCTGTCAATTACATTTAGCTGTCCTTTCTGGCGCAGATAATACGTGTGATGTAATACACACCTTTCCCCTGGAAGCCAGCTTATCTAGCACATCTTTCCTATTTTGTTTTCATCTAGTGTTTTCTGTAGATATAATGGACTCCGTCACTTACCTGAATAAGATAACCAAACAGCAAAAGAATCCAAAGCAGATAATTTCATCATGTCGGCATGTTTTATGTTGCGTCATCACACTATGAAGACTGATTTCTGTGTTATTTTTGTGTCTTTTCGTAGAGTGAAGACTCTGATGAAGAGGACCTGTTTGCCATCAGCGACAAATGGACCTTTGAGTGGAGCAGCCGGCGTTGGTCCAGGTTGGAGGACATTGACTGTCTGCTGGGAAACCACGGGGAGGATCAAGCCTGCAGGAACGGCGTGCCACTTAGGACCACCACCAGCAGCGAGAGCGTTCTAACGGACTTGAGTGAGCCAGAGGTCTCCTCTTTGCACAGTGAAAGCAGCGGAGGCAGTGGCCACAGGGGCCTCAGCACGGAGGACTCGGACTGCTCCAACCGTACCTGCTCTGACTCTGCAGCAATGCCAGACTCAACTTCTCTAACCCTACCCCACATCCCCAAGGGCATTGCTCACTACGGATCCCTGCCAGATAAGCATGGCAAGACAGGCCGTATCCGTGCCAAAGACTTCCTCAAGCGCATGGAGACATTGCGCTCTCGAGGAACACTGGGAAGGGGGCGCAAGACGTTGGACATTAGCTCTCCAGTGCTGAAGCAGGAGGCCCAGGCCCTGAAGAATCTACAGTGTTTTGAGATCATGAATGGAGATATAGGAGCCCTAGAAGCACCACCCAGCAAAGTTCTGCCGTCCCAGTCGAGCAGTGAGGGTGGCAGCCATTCTAGCGGTAGCACTGTCAGCACACCCAGCCTGAAGGAACGTAAGCTTCACCGGGATGACCACAAGCGTAGCGGCATGTATTTGGAGGACGTAGACATCTTCTCAGGCACCCAAATGAGTAAGGTTGCAGAACAAAATCGCAAGAACGAATTCTGCTCCTATGAAGACCTGGTGGTCCATATTCCCAAAGACCACAAGCCAGGAACCTTTCCCAAAGCACTATCCATAGAGAGTTTGTCCCCAACTAATGGGGCTTCTATAAACTGGCACACAGGCGGCATGCACACGGACTCCCCACTGATCTCATGCATAAAGGAATCGAGGCCTGTAACCCAGTGTTGCACCAGGGGTAGCCGCATCAGTGTATACGATAATGTTCCAGGATCCCATCTGTATGCCAGCACTGGAGATCTGATAGACCTGGAGAAGGAGGACTTGTTCCCTCATCTTGATGATATCTTGTTACATGTCAATGGTCTACAGCAGATAGTGGACCACTGGTCTCAGAATGTGCTTCCTGGAGCTGAAGGGATGGTACGGGGTAACAACAAGGGAGAGGATACTGTAGGCCTGCAGTCCTCCAGCCAGATCACATTGGATTTTGAGGCGAATTCTGTGACAGAAAGTCAGACCACACCAAGTGACGTGGACAGAGTATCGCTCGCTGAAATGGAATCTACAAGGCTCAGGGAGAGGAGGGACTCTGGAGTTGGTGCCTCACTCACAAGACCCAATCGGTAAGAAAATAAAGAGTCAATGTTTGTGGTCTTTATCGTCAGAAATCACTGCTTTGTGAGATTTTAGGGGCCATTATTGGCCTGTTGCTGATGTATCGATATTAGCATATATGTTCACCAATATGTGCCAATATTAAAACTTTTTTGAGGCACAACAATATGCTTGGACTAGTGATATAAAAAAAGAGGTGAAACGCAATGCTGGAAAGTAAATATACATCTTTTACTCTTTGTGACAACAAGCTTATATGCTACATTAGCTTGCAAGCTAACCACATAGCTACTACCTTGTCGGCAGAGTAGAAACTATGTGAGCATCTTAGTCCACTCTGCCTTTAATGCTAAATTATAACATTAGTAGGAGTTTAACTAAAGCCTAATTTAATTACTTTGGATTTATGTAAGTTAGCATTATAAGAAGAATGGACTAAGATGTCATCTTATGTCATGTCATAGCTTGTAGATCTATTCTTTTTGGCATGTAAATTTGAAGTATACTTCTTAGTCCATTCTGCCTCTAATACTATGTTACAACATTATTAGGAGTGTAATTAAAGCGTAATATATATATATATATATATATACTGAATATATATATACATTTTTACTGTATATACACATGAGATTATCACATCAGAATTTTCTTCCTCCCTAATATTGGTATCGTGCACAGAAATCCAATATCAGTGGAGCCTCATGTTATTTTTTGTTTGAACAAAAAACCAAACATTCTTAATTTTCTTAGTGCAATTTTCAATTTTGTCTTTGCTGCCTTTAGCTTACGATGGCCCAGCTTTCAGATTGCGAATCGTCTGAGCCACTCCGTGGCGTCACTCCAGATCACCAACCAGTCAGCAGGCCAGCTTAGTCTGCTTCAGAAGTTTTCTCTGCTGCGCCTTACCGCAATCATGGAGAAATACTCTATGTCCAACAAGCATGGCTGGACTTGGTAAGTCATACTAAGACTTATAGTAATTAATAAAGCAATTTATTAATTTGCTTTGAATGGAGAACTGGTCTTTGCTGACCTAATTAGTTATATAAATGTTGTTTGTGCAGTATGCCATGTTTACCAATGACTAGGCCCTAATGAGTTTGAATATCAGCATTGTTTTCAGCTTGACCTTTTTACTTACAAGCCCATGTTGTTTTGTGTTAAGTTAATGTGCTCTACACTTTGTTTTGCATTTTTGTTCTGTGTTATTTGTTGGTATCTGTTTTAAATTGTGGTCATGAAAAAATATGGTTTCTGATTGGCTGACTGATGCCCATTAAAAATGTGTATTAGGACTATTGTCATCAGTGTAAGCACTTTTTTGTTTCTGGAGTTAATGCAGCTTCCCAATGTAACAACCTTTGTTGGAGCATTTTGGAGATATTAACGTACAAGGTCTGCAGTTGACTCATTGGCTGTGCAATAGATCCACATAGAACCACTTATCACAATCCATTGAACATGTGGAAAAGCCTGGAAAAGCCTCTCGACAAGAAGATATATTTAGTTAGATGCTGATATGTCCATTTGCCCCAGAAAGTGTTCCTATGATATTTACCTTGAAACTTTACAAGAGAGAATGTGACAGTGGAGTATTATGAGAAGAATACTACTAAAAATACAACCAAAAGAAAACTAATTTTGCAAGGCATTACTGTAATTGTAACATATTGTTTTTTTGTGTCATGCATAACTTTTGTCTTTCTGCTGTAGAAGAAATACCACTACCATGGTCCATATTTCATATTTCACTTCCAAATCATTCAGTTTTGAAAAAATTTGCTTAATGATACAAACCTATCCATGAATTATGTTTGCTCCTCCTTTATGTCTTCCTTTTCTCATTCCGCTGACAACACAATCATACCTTGTTGTCCTCTCCAGGTCTGTGCCGAAGTTTATGAAGAGAATGAAGGTACCAGACTATAAGGATAAGAATGTGTTCGGTGTGCCTCTCATAGTACATGTGCAGCGTTCTGGACAACCGCTGCCCCTCGGCCTGCAGCAGGCCCTGCGGTACCTGAGGAGCCAGTGTCTTGACCAGGTCAGCCATAAACTTGAAGCGTGAGATTTTTGTGCTTTGTATCTTGCATTTCTACATGGTTTATCTAATGGAAGATTCTCGTTGACACATTTTAGTACAATAATGATACAGTAAAGCCACACAGTATTTATATATATTTCTTTCAAACACCTTTGTATTACTTTCAGGTTGGTCTTTTTCGAAAATCAGGCGTGAAGTCTCGTATTCAAGCTCTTCGGCAGATGAATGAAAGTTCACCAGACAATGTGAACTACGAGGATCAATCTGCCTATGATGTGGCTGATATGGTGAAACAGTTCTTCAGGGATCTACCAGAGCCTCTGCTCACCAGCAAGCTGGGAGAGACCTTCCTCCATATCTACCAGTGTAAGGACATGCATCATTTTTGGCATCTCTGCTTTATTTTGTCAAATACAATTGCTTCTTTTTTTGTGAAAGATCTGCATGTCTCTGAAGCACAATGGAAAAAAAAACATGCTATCATATTTGCAGATGTGCCAAAGGACCAAAGGCTGCAAGCCGTCCAAGCAGCCATCATGCTGATGTCAGATGAAAATCGAGAGGTGCTACAGACACTGCTGTGTTTCCTCAGTGATGTGACTTCCTCAGTAGAGGAGAACCAGATGACCCCCATGAATATTGCCGTGTGCCTGGCCCCCTCTCTCTTCCATCTCAACATACTCAAGAAAGATAATCTCTCTCCGAGGTAAAGCCCAAATAGCCCCATATACACACCTTTTTCCGCTTGCGCCATGTTATTTTGATGTCTGTGGTTTTAGGGCAGCCAAGCTTATTTGGCTCCATGCCCCAAAAAGTAATGAGTAAGATGTGCATGTGCCCCTGTTGGCTTTTGACTTATTATCTTCACCTATGGCTCCATAAAGTCATACAACATGGGTTACAGAGTTGTCTCAGACCTTGGGGGTGCAGTAAATGAGCCGTTTCTGGACCAGTTTTAAAAGGATGCGGATGTCCATGGTGCTCTGTGGTTTGAGATCATGCTGTGTCCAAACAAAGCAAAGCTCTCTAATTTACCATGTTGAAATTGTTGTGTAGAGCATCAAAGGTGTTGCCTGCAGTGCAGAGAGAAGGTTTATATACTGAGATGTTGGAGACGTTGACCTCGGGGGCTCTCCCGCCTAATAAGTTTTCTCTCCCCACGATCTCTAGGGCCATGCAGAAGAAATATGCCACTGGCAGACCGGATCAGAAGGATCTGAATGAAAATTTAGCTGCAACGCAGGGCCTTGCTCACATGATCACAGAGTGCAACCGCCTCTTTGAGGTACAAGATTGCTTAATTTAAAGGATGCAGGGATTTCAATGTAGGCTGCATTATCTGCAGGTCTTCCTGTGCTTTTTGTTGTATAATTTACCTTGTGTCTGTATACACCCATTAGATCCCTCATGAGATGGTTACTCAATCACGTAATTCATACGTGGAGGCCGACTTGCATGCTCCGACAATTCATGAGCTGTGCAAGCAGCTGGAGGATGATGATGGAACGTACCAAATGCATATGGAAGGGAGACTACAAAACCTCCTCAAAGAGGCCCGAGAGAAGTCGAAGTATTGGGTATCCTGTAGCAGCTCGGATAACACAGAACTCTACTATAAGAAGGTTGGTCTTTTTCTGTGTGTATATGGCATGCATAGGGCATCCATGCACAGAAAATGGATAAGAGTCAAATCATTAAGACAGCATCATAGATTGTGTCTCATTCTTTTTTAGGTGGGAGATGGGAACCCTTTAAGGCGCTGGAGAGTTTCTGTAGAGGTGGAAGCTCCGCCATCAGTAGTACTGAACCGTGTGCTACGGGAGCGCCACCTGTGGGATGTGGACTTGCTGCAGTGGAAAGTGTGCGAGACAGTAGACAAGCAGACCGAGGTGTTTCAGTATGTCCTCAATCGTATGCCCCCTCATCCCAGCAGGGATTTTGTAGTACTCAGGTGAGCAGTGTTTCAAGGTAAAAAATTGACACTAAAGATCATGTCATTCTCTTCTTCTTCTGAACATTCTGAATCTTTTTCTGTTTTTTTTTAAGGTCATGGAGGACAGACTTGCCCAAAGGGACGTGTTCCTTGGTATCCGTGTCCGTAGAGCATGAGGACTGTCCGCCAGTGGGAGGGGTTCGAGCTATAGTCCTGGAATCCAACTATTTGTTAGAGCCCTGTGGCTCGGGAAAGTCCAGACTAACTCACATCTGCAGAGTGGACTTAAAGTAAGTTTGACCAAAGTTTTTATGGGTTAATAGAGAATGTGCTGATACACTGACGCATTCTGTTCCCTAGGAACACGGCAAACACATTCAAATTTATTTATTTTCGTCTAGGTTTCTGTGTTGTTTTTTGTGATGCAGACGGCTGTTGTTGAAGGCAGAATAGCCAGTCAAAACTTTTTGAAACATGACTGTAAACATTTCAAATACATTAAAAGCATGACTTCAGTTTCAGGCCTTTGACAATTATTTGAAGTTTCTTATGCATAAAGAACACATGGAAACTCTAATGTGTTGAACATAATTTGATTTCAGAGGAAGGACTCCAGATTGGTACAACAAAGCTTTCGGTCACCTGTGTGCTGCAGAAGCTGCCCGGATTCGTAACTCCTTTCAGCCACTGATCACAGAGGGGCCCGAGACCAAAATTTGAAACTTTTGTGGCTGCTCGGCCCTTCAATCAACATTGAATCTTGTGAGCCATAGCTAAGAGGCAGACACAAACCACAGACCCCAGAACTAAAGCACAGTTTATTCTGTTTTAACAGATGCTCTGAAAACAAGTTTGAGCTCCTCTGTTCTTGCACAATGATGAAAGAGGAAATACTAAAGGTGCTGAGCATTATGACTCGGTGCAAAATTAATCCTGCCAATGTCCTTAACATTATAAATTTATTCAATCTGATGTTTGCTATACTTGTATATTATAATAATTATTATTGTTGTTATTATATTATTATCATTAATAATATTAGCATACTATCATTGCTATAATCTACAATGTCTAGGACATGAAAGCTCTTAAGCGCTTCTGGGAAGCATGTATATTTTATTCATTTCAGATGTAATGCTATATTAAATATGATGTACACATGTTTGTATTTAAGTCTGTGAATGTACTGTACATGCAAATAAGATGTATATCTTGTCTATATGTGAAGGGATTAATAGTACACACATTGTTTTCAAATATATTGATTCTTCCATTTTGTCCAACCTCTTGTAATACACATGGTACAAAATTGTAAGCTGGTTTTACTTTGCTTCAGTATTGATGTTTTGGAATGGGTGTAATTTTATTCAACTATGACCTGTAATGGTTGTGAAAGGAATGACTTAAGGTTTGACTTGATCATACCTGCTTTAGGGTACTGGAATGTGCAGTAAAGTGAGAAACGTTGTTTTTAATTAAAAAAAGTTGTATCAAAATTATATAGTGACTGTTTATTGGGCGCTGAGATTTACATTCCATTTATATACCAGATAGAACTGAAAAAACCCCATTGATGAGTAAACAAGAAGCATGAAGCTGTGTGCTAAAACGACAGACTATAATTCATTGATATGTAATATAATACACTAATATAAGGCCTCTCAGGAATGCTTACATTCCATAGCAATACATACTACATACAAAGCCTAGGTGTGGTTCTCACTGGCCTTGGCTGAGAAGGACCTCTACTGGCCATTTTGAGAAAACACATCTCAACTGGTATAACTAGATGGAGTCCAAATTGAAAGATGGGCTTTTATGGATATTGCTCTTCACTTTTTATTGAATTTTTATGAAAATACAACTGTGAATGAAAACAGAGCAAAAGCTATTGGCAATTATTAATGAGGGTCAAACATAAAATTTGGTTAATTGTCATATTTGTCCACTAGATGGCCTTTTCTGATCAGGAGAGCATTCTTCCTTGTGCTCTGGGAGATAATTTGGACTTAAGGGTTTTTTAATTCATCTCCAGAGCTGGTAATACCAAGAAAATAGAAGCATGTTTATTATGTTTTGGCCGAGCCTGTAAATAATTTATTTCTAAAGCCATAACAGAATTCTTCTATAAACTTATCAAAAATAATGAGAACATGAAAAGTAACAAGACTCTATACCGTCCATTGTCTATGTCGCTCTCAGCATCTGAATGTCAAAGTCAAACCCCCCATGTATCTCTATTCATAGTAACACTGCCTGGATTTCATTGGCCTGGGGACCTGCAAGTATAACAGAGGATGGGATGAAATGATGGATGATGGCAATGGCATTACAAGAAAATTATTAGATACAACAGGAGAAAAACGCATTGCTAAAGGACAAAATAACCATAAGGCCTAATTCCCCTGAGCTTGCAAGTTCAACTGGATTTTCCAGCTAATGGCTCAACATTTAACCTTTGAAGAGAAAGCAAATAAGAGGCCATAGTGAGGTTGAAAGAGCCCACATCACATGATAAACTGTTATTTAACGTACTTTCATTAAAGGAGCACAAGAGTATCAATTATCTGACATATTGCTCAGGCACAAATATACTCCTGTGTTATGGCTGCATTGGCATAGGTAGAGCTGTGTAAAGCTTGACATTAGTTTCACCTCTTTTGAAGCCATGCTGACACAGATCAGTTTAATGAGGTCATGAAATGCAAGCTCAGCTTCTGGCTGTCAGTCAGGAAGATGGACAGGATTGTTGTAAAGCTGTCCGGGTCAGTCAGTGTCTTTCATAGAACGACTGGGAACCTGTAGTTTTGTTTTGTCAAATTAAGTCCCTGGGCCAAATGACTCCAAAATCCTTCCACATTGTTTCATAATTAAAATTCATAATTCATAAAAAAAGAATAAATCAAGAATTAATTCAAATATATTAAAGGTTTGCTGACGTAATATTTTATTTTGTGACTTTGGTTAAAATAAATTGCGACACATAACAGCCATCGCATGAGGAAGAACATCAGTTTTCTGGGGTGTTTCAAAGTAACTAATGCCAAAGAAAGTAAATTGTATCAATGCAACTGCTTGTCATTGTTGGTTTATTAATTAGTTTATTTATTAACAGTTTATTTATTAAAATACAGATGATCAATGACTCATCAATGAGTGTACACACATTTGACTTAGTAGTCATGAGTTTAAAAACAAAAATCATTTTCTGTATTCATTTATGCACAGAGAGTGGATAACTGGAGGACAATGATGATATCCATGCGAAATATGTGTGTGCATGTGGTTCTAAGCAGAAAGTGTGAATGCCCCGGTGTGAACAGCAAGCTGTCGCTAATGAGTTAGAAAATAAATTAAATGAAACCTTAAATACACCACAACACACTCTGGTCAATGCTAATTACCACCATCTACTTTAATGTCAATCTAATAGCAAAATCATAAAGGTTACATAGCAAAATTGCCATTCTTAATTGTCATTCTTAAAGTCTCTGGACAGACAATTATCAGTGATGAATTATGTAACATATGAGGTCTTTTCAGCTCTGTCCCAGCCCTACAAACCAATCCCACTCTGCTGTAGTACTGCTACACTAGAACTCCAAAAGCAAGTAGTCGATTTCAAGTCAAGAATATGCTCTTGGACATAATACTGTTCCTCCCGAACAAAGATGAACATACAGAGGAGACATCTATAATCACAATGGTGCTATTATCACTTCTGTTACTAGTGGACTGCCAGTAATGTGCATAGCTGAATGGTAATACTGATGCGGGTTTGCGTGTAAAAACGTATTTTGTTTGTGTAATAAATATGCAGGGGAGAAAACTGACCTTATCTGGCTAAATATCCTCAAACTCTTTGTCTTTCAGTGGACTCAATTAACAGTTCATTAAAAGCGTTTAAGAAGTTACGCCACGCCCCCAACACGCGCACACATTAGGTCACATGACCGGAACAATGTCTCAGGTGTTTTAGTGCTCGCTAATTGGGCAAACAAAGTGTTACTACTGTGATTTATTAGAATGAGAAGACGTTTTTTTGTAGGTTCATGTGTAAACCCAGCCGTTCCTCTGCTCACTCATTCCCAGGCAGCAGCAGCAGCAAGCAGACCTGCAAGCGGCTCTTCGTCCCAGAACGCCGGCAGCACGCAAGCGTGGAGAGCGGAACCGCAGGCAGGGGGCGGCAACATGGCGGTGACAGCAGCACAGAGACCAAGCTGCACGCGCACACTCGAGCTTTGTGTATACAGCGCGAGTCAGTGCATTAAGTTAGCCGGTTAACGGCGATAACACACCGGGCTCGCTCAGTGGAACTCCCGTGAGTGGTGCGTCACTTCAAAAGAAACAGACAGAGAGTGGTTTCTTTTTATGTTTTGTTTTTGCTCCGTTCATTCTTTTTTTTCCTCCCCCTTGTTCTTGATGCTTCAGAGCAACGGTTAAAGATACATAAGGAGGCAAGGATATTACTGGACCCCCTCTAGTTTGGCCGGAAATGACTGGCGTGAAACCGGCGACAATGCCGGGATCGATGTCGCTCTCGGACCGACAACCTCCTCCAGGTCACGGGCAGTACGGGTCTGCTGCCGCCGGGGCTATGATGATGATGTCCGGCTCAGGTTCAGTGGTTCTCCCGGCTGGGATTATCAATCCTTCGGTTCCAATCCGGAATATCAAAATGAAATTTGCTGTTGTTATCGGACTGATCCAGGTCGGAGAGGTTAGCAACCGGGATATTGTTGAAACGGTGTTGAATTTGGTAAGTACACGTTTTTTTTAACTATTTGTATGACAGAACATTATGACCCAATCTCATTCATGAACTGGTTAACCAATGGTTGCATGGCAGCAGTTACAGCATATGATTTTTACTATAAGGCAAAACGGCACAGCATATAAACTAGAATATTAAATAAACTATGCGTGTGCATGTTTTTTAAAATGAACCGTAATTATTTATGCCCCCTTATACAACACAAGGAAACAACTGTTAATCTTAAACTGACTCTCTGTCTCTCTCTCTCTCTCTCTCCGCTCTCTGTCTCCCTATTTCCATATACAGGCCTATATGCATCTTGTCCATATATTTCTAAATTAAATTACACTATCTCCAAATAGAATAGATGATACAATACTTGTTGAGATCAAATTTTTAAAGTTCAGTTTCAAAGTTTTATTTTGGCCATGCTGATACACATTCATTCAAATGCCAAATGTAATTTAACTTTTACAATTCTTCAAACTGGCAGCACCCCAAAAGAAATTTCAAGAACAAGTGCACACAGTAGTTTTTCTATCTAGTGTTGAGACATAATTTGGCTTGTGCTGCTCATAAGTATTGTAGTACAAATGTTGTGTAGTTGTGGTATACAGTTAGTCATCAATCTGATATTACATGATGACGATGATGCTGATCACTCGCCTCATATTAAGTTTGCATTGACCTGAAGAGTTCGCTTCACACTTTTCTTTTTAACAAGACTGTGCAGTTAGTAATAGAGTAAATAATGAAGTGAGAGAGTTTACTGCATGACAGCACACAATGATTGTAAGTGTGACCGGCCTCTTATCTCCATAGATGAGACCTCTGTAAAATCTGTGAAAGAATTAAGATGTAATTTAGATCTCGTCCCCTTACTGGGTAGCACAGTGGCCTCACAGCATGAAGGTCCTGGTTTCCTATCCTGAGCCCACCCTGCTCCTTTCTATGTGGAGTTTGCATGTTCTCTCAGTGTTTCTATGGGTTTCCTCTGGGTGCTTTGGTTTACCCACAAAAATATGTGCTTTAGGATAATTACTCCTGCCATTACCCTTGACCAAGGCACCGGGCTGAAGATCTCGAGTTCTTTAGGATGGGCACAATCAGAGAACAAATTTCATTGTGTGAAAATAAAATTTAGACTTATTACAATAAAGACTGAGAGTTAACATATTTACCTTTCTTGACTACTTATGAGGTACACATACAGTCATCAGCCAACTGATGAGCAGAGACGTAAGTGCCAGCACATGTGCCTCCCCTTCGGTTATCTGCAGAACTAATCCAGCAGAGCCTGTTTGCAGTGTTTTACTTCTCTTTGTTTGTGCACTAGTGATTAATCACCACTTGTTCTGGCACAACAGAGAACAACTTTGTGGAGTGGGACAAATTGTAGCCCGTGGCATGTTCAGACATAAGAGCACTGCCGCAAATAGGTTGAGTCTCTGACACCTTGGCTCTGACACCATGTAATGCTGTTTTCACAGGAAATGTCCACACGCTGCACTGGGTTAACATATTTTATTTTTAATCGGAACCAGAGCCTTTTGGGGTTTTATCTATCTATCTATCTATCTATCTATCTATCTATCTATCTATCTATCTGTCTATCTGTCTATCTGTCTGTCTGTCTGTCTGTATATGTATGTATATAAATACTGTGTATATATATATATATATATATATGTATATGAATAGTCCATAGGTATGAGTGATAGATTTGTTAGTGCTTTGCTGTGGTTAGCTATTTGGATATGATGCCAGTTCAATACAATATTACTTATTTGGAATTGGATTTTTTTTTATCTCCTGAATCATGGGCATACAAATGATACACATATAATGCAGCAATCCTGGAAACAGATAACACTGCTGTTATTTGTTATTCAATGTACCGCTCTTTACATTCATTCACATTACAATATGTTCATGAATTTGTAAGCGAGACGGAGGAAGCAATCATTCAAACAGCATCTTGTCCATGTTACTGTGTAAAGACAGCACAACTACAGGCATTTTTATGCTGAGGTTCTGTTGCGTTTGGAGGTCCGGAGATCTTGAAAGATCCCTAACTCAAACTCACAGGGTCCAATTTGTCGAGCAATAATAATATTTTCTCTGTCTTCAAGGAGGCACATGGGAAATTGGTGTTGTTTGATCCTTGTTTTTGTATCTTATGAGAAAAAATGTTGTTGATATATAGATATACACCTATTCTTCATATTTGTGACTCTGTTATATGGCTGTAGCTCTTCTCAAACAGGCTATTGGATCATGTACAAGATTTTGCACATTACATGCTATGGATTAACTTCAAGATGGATCTTAGGCTGGCTATGTCAAATAGGCATGAGCCCTCAAAAATGTTGTATTGAATTTGCGAAGAAGCGTCTAGAAAATGAAGCAGTAAACAACTACAGTCTACAACTAGCATCACATTTACTAGTTTATTTATTAAAATTAATAAACTTCAAAATCAGTCTGAACACCAGCAAAAGAAAACAAACTGGCCTCACTTGTTTCAAACTGCACAAAAGACAGCAAACAATAGAATTACAGGATTATATCATCAGTCCTCACACCCTAATCCTACTACTTTCCTTATAAAATCATTTACTTTCTAAAGTATGTGGCCTTACTTGAAGTACTTTTACAACCAATGGCTGAGGGTAATACTGACATAATGACATTGACAATGACAACAATAATGTAACTAAAAGATTTTTAGATTAATGGCGAACCATCAAATTGCACCGATTAGCCTTGTAGACAGAGTAGTAGACCCATTTGTGCAAGCTGTTAGAGTTCTCCAAAAGAAGTAGACAGAAGCTGATATTTTTACTTTGCTAATTGTGTCACTTGGCATGAATCATTAAGAAAACATTTCGCTGACAAAAGAGAGCCTGATTACTCAACAGTCAGCAGCTCCCCAATTGAAGTCAAGTATGAGCTAATTGATAATGAGTCTAATCTAGTAGAGATGGGTGAAAAGCAGATAGACAGGGCTTGGCAAACAGGTTTATTTCTAGCATCCTTTCGGCACAGATGCAATGCAATATGTTTTACACCACATGGCATTTAAAGAAAAAAAACATGTTGAAATAGAAATAAAATGGGACGCTAAATAGAAAAGATAATAATTAGTGAATATGATTGATGTGCCAATATGATTCAGCTCTCCTGATTCTCATTAAAGTTCTAGCAGAAGCATTTTGGATGAGCTGCACTTGTTTTATGGTCTTTTTGGGGAGACCAGACAAGAGCTCAGTGCTGTTTGTTCACAATCTATAAAGACATAACCAAGTTTCTTTCTCTCCATTTTACACCAGGATTACTCACTTTAGTTGAATGGCATTGGAGTAAAAGTTAACAGTAACCTCTATCCTTCTTGCATTATCGTCATATTATCTGAATTGAATTTTGTACAGCTGTTATAATTTTTGATTCTTTTGTGTTTCTCTTTTTGTTTTTTTTTTGTGAATTTGGAGCTAATCAAGGTTGAACAATAGGCTCCCCCAAACTTAACCATGTGGGACTCACCAGGTCCTGGTAATCCGCTCAGATTCACAATCACTGAGGGCAACAGCATAGCTTCTGTCTTGTAGATATGATATATATAGGTAGATAGGTACAAGGATTTTACCACGTCTACAAGGTCACAATCTGGAAGTTTGGTGGTAAGAAAATTCTCTACAGGTTTGAACAATAATCTTTTTGGGGCTTCCTTTATTGCACATTTGGCAATGTTGGCTAGAATACTCGTCAGGAACCAAGACTTAGCTTGTAATACTATTATTGTAAGATGGTGGTGTACATTGTTTCCTTCCCATCTGTGTAATTCTTAAGATTTCATGTTCTGTTGGTTACCCCGAATTATATTATAGCGAGGTCGTCTTATTGTTTATCTCAAGTTTCTCGGTGTTGGCAGAGGTACTTTGAGAGAGAAGCTGACACATTCTTTGTGTTTCTACACCCTTACCGCCTTAAGTATGTGGTTCTCAGTCATTGCCAAATCAATTATTTTCATCAGCTTAATGGTGTTCCACATGCTATTACAATTATCTTTCTGTCAGATGGAACTATGAGCATTGATCAGTAGTTGTGGGGATTAAATGCTTTCCCTTGGTTTGCCTGGCATGAACATAATAAAAACATCCAAAAATTTAGAATTTGTAGAACTTTTTCATATGGCCCTAAACATTTGTTTGTATAGGAGTAATATCCATATTAGCAATAATTAAAGTGGTATGTCATAAATCGTTCATGTACAGTATAAGCTGCCTCAAATGAAAGCTATAATTAAGATAATTTGTTATATGCAGTTTTGCCCTCTAGGTTGATATAATTCCGCAAAAATTAAATGGAGTTATGAAAGAGATGGATCCCTCAAACATTATCCAACTTGTATCTTGCAGTCAGCGTGATTCACAGAGCATTAAATATGCACCAATGCATATTATTAGAGCAGGCTCTGTCCAAGGCACAGTTATGATCACAGACCTGGTGATTATTCTGTATGGTAATTTAGTAAAAAAACCAAAAAAAAACATATATGGAGATTTTTAGAGTCATAAATAATTTGAGATCTGTGGCTAAATCCAACACATCTTACTCCATATGGTTTCTTCTAGCACTTTGACAAATGAGGATGAATTTTTGCCCGCTGGTACGCTGTGTTTTTCCACATTTCTTGGATACAACATTTATAACGAGTCAGAAAGTATTTGTTCTTTTCGGTTTTTGGGGAATATTATGAATCGTGATCAGATATTTGTGTGGTTTCCTCTGGCATTGCAGGTGCTCAGCACTCTGAGTTTTTATCCTTTTAACACAAAGCTAATTAAGGCCATAAATGTAATTATGTTTTGGACACTGAGTTACACTGAATTAACAGGATTCAACCATTTCTGAGTATGCATGATTTGTTTTGTAATTGCTTTAGGTGGTGAGGTTCCCCGTTGAGAAAATACGCGCAGAGGCAGCATACTAAATTTAAGGCATATACATGTATGCCAATTTCAGAATCTAATCTGTTATTAGAATACTTGATTTGTGAATATCAATCACATGAAAGTGACACTGTTGGATAGATTTACAAAATACATGTCCAAAATAGTTCAGTTACTTTTTTTTTCGCCAAATAGAGCATATTTGGCCTAATTTACCAGGTTTGTCTGTCTTTCAGTCGATGCATCTTAACAGAACTGTGGTACTCTATGGTAGTAGGTAACTCCTTGTGAAATACATTTTCTTTTTGTACTGTTTTTCCTCTATACTATGCATACTTATCTAATATTCGTTCAAACAGCTAACCTTGACAAGAAACAAGGAAGTTACTATAAGACTGTAATCCATGAAATGGTCATAGGAACACATTTCCAAGGCAATGGTGGACATTGTAATCTAACATTGTAATCTAATTGTAATCTATCTTAATGTGAAATAATTTTAGAGGGTTTTTTTTTTACATATTCTATCGATAGTGCTGTGTGCTTCTGTGCAGGTCCATTGTACAGACTTCTACTGCTATGGACACAGTAAGTGGATGGCAGATATGCACAAAAATACTCCAATATCCCCACAGTGGTTGGGCAAAAGGCGGGCTACACTCTAGACAGGTCGCCAGTCTGTTTCAGGGATGACACACAGAGACTGTTTGATCACATAATTTCCCTTAAAAGTCCCTACATTTTGAAAAGTCACTTTAATGTATGTATATGACATTAAAAAAAGATGACAAAAAACTGTTATTGATAAGATAAGATGACCCTTTATTTATGCCTTGCAGGAAAAGTAAGTGTAGCAGAAGCAGCAGCAGCAACAACAACACTGACCCACATCCCAACAGGAAATAAATGAAATCAGAACAGAATACAATAGAAGAAAGTACAGCAAGCTAAAAATAAAGTATATATACATAAATAGAAATGGTAGTGCAAAGCAAGGCACGGTCAACACTATTCACATACAGTATATACAGCAGAATATCACGAACAGATTGAATGATTCAAGAGGCAAAAAATGCAAACAATGTGCGCAAACATATTGATATGCATAGATATTCACACATTTAATTAAACAGTGAATATCATAAGTGCAAAAAGCAAACAATGTGCAAATATCCTGATGTGCTGGTGAGGCATTGCATTAATCACAGTGTCACAGTGTCAATCACAGTGTTTAAGTTTTAAAGTGCATGTAACTACACCCAGTGTTGGGCGAATTCATTGGTCTGACAATTTTTCACTTTCACTTCACTTTTGCTTGTAAATTTGGAAATATACACAAGACTTTAGGTTATCTTGTTAGAAGGACTATCTCTCTATCTCTTCACTGACATTGCAACCTATAAACCATAATGCAGCACAGACAGAACACTTCTTCCGACCAGGTGGATATAGTTTGAATGGATAAACTTCTTGTTTTGCTGTTGTTGTTGTCATCACTGTTTTTCTCCTGCTCTCCTTCCGAAATAAGTCGCTAATGGTTTCTCCAAAAGTTGCTAGAAATTCGTAGTCGATTTTGCTGGGTATTTTTTGTCAATCATCAGATGCACTCACATAGTCCTAGAGACAACTCCCTGAAATGCGTGGGTGTGTAGACTATGAGAGACACTAGCCCCCCGATCTTACACCCCAAGCAAAGTGCCGCATGGTGTCAGCGCAAGTGTCATTGCTAGTGTACAACTGACACGATTGTCATTTTCACGTCCAGCTGCCACGTTTTGTAAGTATCACTTTATGGGCGTTCTGGTGATGTCAAAAGAGGAGGAATTGCTCACCACCACCTCATCCCATGCCTGCTTCACCTCGGGGAGCTCCGGTATGAAAGTGATATGGTTTGAAAATACATTGATAAGCCTATGTACTTACTGAGTAAGTTGTGGATGCAAATTGCTTCGTATTTTTGTCGATATGACTCAATACTACACAATGACCCCCCCCTCAAAAATTGTATGTGATTGATTGTGATTGAAAATTGATTGTGAAATATACCGTTTTGGACTGTCTACTGTGGCTTTAAAACTAATGAAAAGTCCAATGAAATCTATACCTTTGGTGGTTGAGAAACGCTCCTGTAGATGATTTGCTTGTGTGCTTTCACCTCACACACAAGCAAATCTATTTCCTGCGCAGAGAATCTCTGCCACATTCAAGCGTAGCTCTTAAAAGGAATAACATGTGGCGCTGTTTGGCCCAAATCACGCCTATGATTAATTACGATCCTACTACTTACTCCCGTCACCTCACTGGGTGCCGAGATTTCATGTGGTCTAAGTTGCAACTGACTTGGACACGCCCCCAAGTGCTGGATGTTGTAGTGCGCCAGACCGTGAGCCATGGATCTTCTAAATAGTGCCCGAGGGATGTAAAATTACAGTAAACCCTCAAGTATGAAAAATCCATTAAAATAGCTCAAAAGCAATCTCTTGAAAATTCTCTAGACAGCCTTTGAAATCATCTTGCATGATTATTTGATATTATTTGTTTTCCTGAGCTTTGCATTAAAAGCTGAAGGTGACTGTGCCTTGAACAAGATTCTGCATGTAGATATTTATGTCTTGTGATTCATAAAATATCCACAGTAGACTTTACTGGATAGAAATTTTGGCTCGATACCTAGATGTGTATATATTTTGTGGCCAAATAGAGAACTCCATGTTTGATATTCTTTATATTTGCAGGCTTCTACAGAAATTTTTGTATAGACAGTGCATACTTCTACGTAGTGGAAATGACCTCTCCACTCACAAAAAAGTGTTGTCATTGAGGGTTCACTGTGGATGTGATGGCTCCAGGGACGACTTTCCTACTTTCTGTGACTGATTATTTTTGTTGTTCGCAGGCCATCTAAAATTCATGTCCCACTTTTTAAGGAAAACATTGAAATGGCTCAAACATATTTTGTGATTGTGGCAACTGAAGCATTTGGTTTGTGCAGGTGACTTGGTGTCTTTTATTTTATTGGAATGATATATATTTTATTATTGGAAATGCCATAGTTTACATGATAAAGTTGTTGAAAACACTTGTGGGTTTCCATGACAGCCCTTAATTAACTGAATAAGTTAATTAAAATTTCAGTTTTTGTTCTCTGACAAAGCAATATCATAACTCTATGCACCTGGATTTATTCCAAAGGTTTGTTTGGAAATTTTGCATTAAGATAAGTCTAATTCATTTATAGTCAGCAAGGATCAGTTAGCAACCTCTCCTCTCATCAAAACCTGAAATGGGTTTATAGGAAATGTGATTCCATCATGAGAACCAGGCCAATCAATTTGGTAGCCTAACTCCTCACGATAAGACCACATTTTGTACAGACACAACTGTCGCACTTCCTTGCATCAGTCAAAACACCTGCTGCCAAGTGAAGCATTTTTGATCGCAACAATCTCAAAAAATACTCAGTGAAATCCTGGAGGTACTTCATAATGAAAGTGGCCTGGAGTTGTGTGTGACCTCATCTAGCAAGTTTGTATTAAAACAAACATGTTCTTAACTAATCTCATTAATACTGAATACATTCTATATTCTGTAAGAATATATAGAATATGTTTCTACTAAAAATGTAAGCACAAACCACAAACTAACTTGACTTTAAAAGCACATGTGCACATATTTATTCTAAGTAACAAATACAAATGTAACATACACGGCGTCTGATTCCTACAACCTCTGAATGCATGCACAGCAGGAGGTCACAGAATGCTACAACTGCGCATCCCTTAGTAAAGTTCATTTTCTATGAGTCATCAAATTTCTACCTACAGCAGCTTTCTCTTATCTGCTTGATGATAATGTACTGGGGGTTTGAGACAAAATTGAAATTTTGATTCTCTGCTTACCTATTTGTTTAAAAGTAATTTGCCTGAACTGCTGTTTGTTTCAGGCTGAATGCTGATGTGGATTTCTATGTCCCCAAACAATGATGGTGTAACATTCTTTTTTTTTTTTTTTTTCTTATTCTGTAGCGCAGCCATGCCTGCAAATGATTTATCTGGTTACTGTCGATTGTGATCTCTCTCTCTCTCTCTATCGCATAATCTAAGGGGAATGACCATTTGTTTGTTTTGTTTGTTCTCCAATAAGCTTTACTCTTGCACGCACTACATGCACTAATAAAGGGGTTTTCTTTAGGAAGGGTGGGTTAAATCATTGGAAAAATTAAACTCTGGATTTGATTGTGCCAATGACAGAAAATCCGCCCCGCTCTAAACTATGTTAATGCATTATGTACTTAGTCACACATCTCTATGTATGACCATAAAATTATGGATTTGACTGTTTTTGTCTCTTTCGCCTAGAAAGCTGCCAAAGTATCAAATCAAGCTTGTTGTGTCCTTGCAGATTTAGGTTTCAGTGGATAACAGCCAAGTCAAAATGGAGAAGCTATCGGGGATGTTGTGCACTTTCATTGACAATAAAAGTAAATGTCTTAAGGAAATGCGAAATAGTGTGAGTGAAAACACAAAGAAGAGAGCCCGAGACCATTTCTTTCTTCCCTCCCCTTTGCCCTTGCTTTTCTCTCACACCGTTCACCCCTTACTTGCACATGCATCGCTGCCTTGGAGAAATCCTCGTATTTGGCTGATGCCTCCATCAGTATCACAGAGCATTGTGCAATGTATCTCATCACTCAGTGGGCAAATCTTTACCAGGGGCGCAGCTGACTCCTGGCTATGAATGTTGATGTTCCGTACAGTGTCAGAATCCGTCTTTGAGAAACGTTCTGACAGAGATTTGTTGCTGTGCTTTAGAACAAGGTGGCAAAGTGTGTAAAAGGGTGACAGACAACCAAGTGAGAGAGCAGAAAAGAAACACAAACTAATACAATCCAGTACGAGACCTCTACAATAAATCTTTGCTTGCTTTTTATTTTGTTTTGCTGCACAAAAGTGCCAAGTGCCAATCTTTCCTGCTGTTTGTCCATCGCGTTCGTTTTCTCAAAAGTCATGTTTGAATTTTAGAGACGGCCATGTGTGTTTGCTCTTCACAGACTAGGGGAACAATATATTTGTACATATAAAAATATTTAACTCTGTATGTATATGTAATTTTAAATAGTTGGGTGTCTTGCATGTTCAACATCAGATAAGACCATACCATAATTCCTGTAAGAATTCTTGTGAAGGGTCAGTTGTAATTGCACTAGCAAACATTTTTATATCTCCACACCAGAACTATAACATGCCAAAGCTTAGCCATAGGCTGTGAAGCAGAAAACATAGACATACAGATGTCATTATTTAGTAGTGGGCAGTTACTCAACCATTGTTAGCCAGACATATTTACAGCCAAGGAGTCAAGTGTGCTGTATCATCAGCAGCAACACTGAATACTCAGGCTGCTCCTAGGTGGAGCTTGCACTGGCAGTCAACCAAATCCCAGCCTGGGTGTTAATGTGCTGTCATCCCCCGTAGAGGCACTGCCCTGCACACACATGCTCATTTCTATGGAGATGAGCAGCACAGCTCTGATCAAGGAAACAGAGTAGTATTGGCTCACTGCAACGGAGTGACAGCTAGTTACTGTAGCAGTGTTGACATTGTAGTATAAGGAAAGATTGTACCTAGATAGTGAAAACACAGAACCAGCATTCCTTGTTGTGACTGACAGCCATTACGTACTGGTGCTTGGAAGTGTAAATTTCTGTTTAATTACCCACCTTGTGATAATGACTGATTAGGGTACGTAAGAATGATTAGAGATGAAAGCAACTGTGGTAATGTGCTATTATGTTAAAAACGTGACCTGTACTGGATATCATCTAGTTAGAAAACTGGACTTGTGCGACAGTGAAATAAATCCGAAAGCAACCATTAGTGAAATTGAATGTCAAGGTTTGAGTGACTCGATGTTTGAATTGTCTCTATGTGAAACCCTGAAGTCTAAGAAATTGATGTAGACAGAATACACATCGTAGACATAGTATTTGCTTTTAAATAACCTCAGTTATCTCGGTTTGGCACATGGAACCGATTGAATCTCATGAGTTTCAAGATGTTTTTGCCTTTATAATGGAAATAGTAATTTATGCAAGTCATATTCCAAGTTAAAATGAATGCCATTTTCACAGCCTTTTAACCTTTGTACAACCAGAGTGAGGCTTAAATATTGGAGACCAGAGGCAGTGTTTAATATTTGTGGCATTTTCTAAGGGGCCACATTGCAGGTTTTGCACCTGCCATGACAGAAAATCTGCTCTGCTTTAAACTGTGTTAATGCATTATGTACTTGGTCATACATCTTTATGTATGACCATAAAACTATGGGTGGAGCGAATGCAAATCTCTTCAAATACACAGCAGAACTGATTTATTATTGCTGAGGAAGCGGACGCTGCTCTAAGCATTTTCAATTGCCTTTTATGTTTGAATGGTGCTGTATAAATAAACTTGCCTTGTCTGTTTTCTTAGCACTTTGGAGAAGCAACTTTGAGTTGCTCATTGAAACCAATTTGACCACATAGAGTGAGTGAGAGATCCACTGTCTCTTTCTCTGTGAAGGAGACAGCGGATCATTATAACGAAGACACAGCAGCAGCACTGTTGGGTTAAATTCAACACTCTTCATTTCACACGTCTTTCCTTACTCTCATCTCTCCCACTCATTAATTAGTTTGCAGGTATGTCAGAGTGCAATTTGTAACACACAATTTAATGTCCCAGGCAACAATTTGCATATAAATATGCAGCTGTTATGAACAAAAAATGAATATAAAAATTTCCTTAGAGTAAATGAGAGCAGAGGAGCATTTTTATATTGCTAGAAATAAAATAATGGCTAATTTAGTATAAATAGACTCTCAACCACCCGAGGCTCAATTATTATAGCACTGTTTTCATTTGCCATAATATATTGGTCACCTACTATATCAAGTTTAACATAAGATAACCTATTTTGATAATTTTTTTTTTCAATTTTTTAACTTATCTCCTATATGGACTTATGTTTCTTTTTGCATTTGATTATTTGGTTCGATTTGTCACTGAAATCATATTTCACTTGTGTCCTTCATAGATTTTTGTTGACATAATGAGAAAAATTGACTGTGACTCACTCACTGTGACATGAAGTATCTGTTGCTATTTCTTTGCATTAACAAATTCTTAAACAATCTGTATGCTCACTGTTATACATCATCAGTTTCCCAGTAGAAATAAGTCCTTTCTTTAGGTAGACTTTCCCTCAAACTCTGCTAGTGTCAGAACATTTACATCAGAGAATAACCTACATTATTGGTGTAGGATAAGCTGTCTGACGTCCATATTATGGAAAGAGAAAGATTTGTAGTTCTCTCTTGCATATGAGCCTCGAGGCAGTTAATGATGTGTGATGTGAATACAGATTTTTGAATTATGCCAAGTAGTGGTGGTGGCACTGTTTTGAATATGTATGTTGTTGTTTTTTTTCATTTCCACTTCATTCCCTGTGGCTTTGAAGTTTTACAGCACTGTCATGTGTAATACAGTATGTATCTGGTGGATGTCTAAGACCAGGATCCCGTGTTCATTCTGCTCGCCGCTTTTCCTTCTCATGAAGGCTTTGCTTTTGATAAAGGTTAGCACGTTCAATCTCCTCGATGTTTATATTTACTGCCCAGGTACAGCTGGGATGTTTTCCATTTCCTCCTGATATTGAAGCATGAAGGACTCCATAAGAGCAACATCAGGCTGACTTAATGTAGCTGAAGTAAGGGGGAAATAATGGCATGCTTACTGTGAGTTGGGGTTTGGATTACAATTAATACTAAGGGATCAGCGTAATGAAAAAAGACACCATCCATTTTTATGGTTCATTATCCTCTCTGCCACAGTCTAATGGGATGCCTCTGAATTAGACACTTGGACATAATTTTTGCTGTGTCTGCTTGCTTACCTGACTCAATTGTGTAACTTAAAAAAAAACAACATTTTGATGGGCTCAGACCAGTTCGTTTTAAACGTTTACACATGTCTCTAAGGAACCATCAACAATGCGTAACTTCTGATTCAACTGCTGTTAAATTTCTGATCAGCTCAAGCAACAAAATTGGTGCTCATACATACATCAATGACAGAGTAATGGAAAATTACATATCCTCTATTTCTTCATTTGAATTAGAGATGATGCAGAGTGTGTCTTGGCTTTTCTAATCCAGATAATCAGATCCAGATTGTTTTAATTTTTTACTTGCAGAAGGGACTACATGTTTGGGGAAAGAATTTTGAACTGTGGACATGATAATGATCTGTGATACACTGTGGATTGATTTTGTAAGTGGCATTTTGGATTCTCAATTAATTTAAATGGAGGGCTTACGTGTGATGTAAATCCTTGACGCCCATTTTATCCAGGTCAGTTTTGTTCCTCAAATCACTCAACATGCATAATGGTAACACGCACACACGCACAAAACACCTTGCTCTCATGTGTGGTCATGACAATACATTGGGCAGTCTGGACATTTATGCCCCTTTGAGGATCTTTATCAACACCAGCCAGAAGAGAAACTGCACATTTGGATTTCCTTCACCCAGAAATCTGTAAACATTGGGTTATTGGGCTTTGGGGACACAGAGCGTTGATCTGGCCAGCTGAGCTGAATCCAACGTGAAATCCTGAGCCAGGTTTGAGTCCAGTCTGTATCTTAGAAAAGATGTTGGAGTCCAACCTGACCCAGAGGGAACAGAAAGGGTCCATGGAGTTTATACAGGGATGTGAAGGTCTACATGCAGTATCTATGCTTGAAATAGGCCCTCAATCACCATGAGTGAAATGTAGCATTATATTTAGCTCTCTTTTAAAAATGTTGTTTCTAGTTTGTCAGTGTAACTATTTTTATAGCTCTCTCTAACCCTAATTGTTTAATGTTTAATGTAATTTAATGAAATGTAGCCTTGGAGGTGCAAATTGTCTCCATCCCTATGCATGCATGGGTTGACCAAAGGCTGACTAATCAAAACACTGCTGCTGTTGGTTAATGCTATTAGAGATTCAGTGTTGCTCCAGAGTCTCAAGCAGAGAAGGATTACTCCATTGGCATTTGGTTGAAGATGATTCAGCTTGGTATTTGACGTCTAGATGGAACCATGGGAACTGAAGTCTTCCTTATGAAAGTAAAACAGTGCGTTCAATCCCAGCCCGGTGCTCCTGTGCAGTATCGCATTCTTTCTTTATGGCAGTGGACAGAAACAGAAAAAACAATGTATGTATAGTGAGTACTTAATATCTTTGTAGATAACATTATGCCATACTTGATTTCTCAGCAGGCTGCTCATATGTCTTATGCTCATACGCCTTCTTCAGGTATCTTTTCAAACCATCTGTCAGTTCCATCCATCCATTCAAGCACTCTCGTAATCTTACAGAAGGTCTGGTTGTTTATTGACCTTTTATTTGTGTTCCAGTAATAACATTATACAATGGGAATTTATATAAAGTATGTAAGGGTAAGATACAAATATTTTAGGCCGTGAATAGGAGAAAGTTTTTACTTTTTACTTTTACTTACAAGGGGCCTCTTCAGTTCAGATCAGTTCAGAAGTGAAGAAGCTCCTTGGATGAGAGGCGCAACGTCTCAAAAATATTGAGAGTGCAAGAGAGACACTGATGCGATTCTTTGCTCAGAAAGTCCTCCCTGTGGTTAGCAGAAAGGTACAAATAAAACTCCATAGTGTAGCGCTTCTCTTATTAGGTTCTCTTTTAAGGGCAACGCAATCCCCAGTGGACAATTCAGGAATAGCAGCGCATTTTATTGCAGTACAGCAACAGGTTTTGAAACCAACCAGCGAGCTGGAATGGACCCTTTGGTTGGTCACTCCTGGCCCAAGGGCCATTTGTTTGACAACATTTGTCTATAGGTTTGTGACATAGTTTATTGACTTCCTGTTTAATTCTTGGAAACCTGGGAACCTTCTCACTTGAGTGCTGCTTTATGCCTTGTATGCTTGGCAAACAATTTGGCTCAATAAGGGCCATTTTCCCTTTGTGTCATACTTATAAATTGTATTGTGGTCATAGTGGATGACTTGATGAATAATTATTGCCTTGCCAGAAATTACATATTAGTTACAGTTTAGTGGGAGTGTTTTCGTGTTTTGTGGCAGGTTTTTGTGTTATGTGTTCGTATCTGCACGTTTAACTCTCTTCAGAAACGTCTCTTCGAATTGGCATGGAATGTCCTGCTTTGAGATGATCCACATTGGACCCCAAAATATCTGAAAGGATTCTCAATCTCTGGTGTTGCTTTTTTGCCCTACCACATTAACACTGAAGTTCTGATAGATAATTTGTAGTTGAAAATTGTTCCAATAAAAAACAGTGTTTAGTTTTCTCTGCTACAGCATATATAAGACCCTGGTGGTGCCTTCTTGATTATAAGGTTTTATGACAGTTGGTTTAACAGTTTGGGGTTTGGTGAAAGCATTGGGAGCTCATAGGTCTTTGCCACCTGATTTTGGCACTATTCCTTGGAGAGATTTTCCCTCTGTGGCACATTGCCAGCACTGCTGTTGCAGGGCTCTGTTGACCTTGGCGAAACAGCTGCTTTGTTAGACAGCACTAGTAGATAGAAGGTGGAAAATGGGGGATGGGTATGAGCTGAGGTGAAGCTGAGGCCAACTGGCAAAGGTGGACATCCACACTAAATCCACGCAGCAGTTTGACTTGCACTTAATAATAACAGTGTTCTCAGTGTAGGTATTAACAGTAATTGTTCTTGGTTCACAGTAATTGTTACTGTGGCTACCATCCCGCGGTGGTCATTGCTAACATTTTTAATAAACCCTGCCACTCAGTTTCCATTAGTCACAGGCAGAGAAAGGTTTGTGTCAGACTCTAAACACTGTTTCACTGTTTAAACAAAGCCTTAGTAGTATTTAGACTGCAAGCCTTCCTGTATAAATTTCTTTCCCTCTCACAGGTAATCTCTTTCCTTAAATACTCCTGGGACAGGGACACTTCTATGTACGCTACGAGCTCTCTAAGTGTCTATAAACTGATGGCCCATGAGTCTGGCTGTCTACAGTGATGGCAGAGCCACTTTTCTGGGACAGTTTTTTCAGCGTGAGTCTATTAAGATCATTGAACAAATTAGTAAGTGGCTGCAGCCTCAGAAATGCCTTTGAGGCTACAACTGCAGTTGCTCTGTCAAGCCTAACAAAGTTATACATCAAATCTATGACAGTCCAAAAGTTGTCAAACCCCCAGTGCTCACATGTCACGAATAATATCTTGTTAGTGTCTTAGAAGCTGCTGTAGTGCCAGTGGCAAGGCTTTTTGATTGTGAGCTACCTTTGCAGTCATACTGTGGTTGCAACTGGGAGAAAATCGTGTGTGACATTCAGAAAAAATTCTGTTATCACAGCCTTTGCACTCTACAGCTGCTTGCACAGTATTCTCTGTAATGTTGGTTAACTTTACGCCAGAAATGTGTAGAAATCTGATTTGATGCAACAAACCAGATGACAATAGAGCTAATTTACACAATCATTTTATTGTTTATTGTACAGAGAAACCTTTGAAAAAATGGCCACTATTTCACCACAAGAGAGGAACAACTGTTGCTGATAGGGACACAGAAGTGGATCTACCCTTTTCTCTTTGAATGTGTCAGGATAATACTCATATATACTCACTCTGGTTGTTGAACCATAGCATGTGAATGTGATTGTTTTGGCGCTGTCTTCAAAGGAAACACCAAAACAATCATGTTTGTCCGTTAGAAGCATATTTCAGTCCATAAACTGATTTCATCATGGAAAGACAAAATTGCAGGAATGTTTGGCCTTGGTGGAGGTATGTGCCCTCAGAGTGCTTCCTACTTTTGAATGTATTGGTGTTGTGATACTGATGAAATCCAGCAGACTGGTCTCACTAGCAGAGTAAATAGCAGTTTCAGAAAGTAACACCTACCAAGAGCCATGTGCTGTACAGGTTTTCTTTGTAGGAGGCTTTAGTAGGGGTCACTAGTCAGACCAATAACATGATTGCCCGAGTTAAACTGTTTGCCTCCTTTCAGTCTTTGCCCCACCTGACTTCACTGTCTGAGCAAATCACATCAAACTAAAAACATGTCTTTGTATCAAACAGATCATTGACTTGCTGGAAGCTTCACCTGCTCTACACAAAATGGAAGCAGAAACTGAGAAAACTCCCCTGTTTCTCTGGAGTCAGCACAATTAGGCACAACGCTGAGGAGTAAAACCATGTTTATTTACCAGTGTACATGTGTAATTACAATCGTTTTCGCGAATAAATGCATTGTTTGACAGATTGACAGGATCGCAGTGTTGAAATAAATTTTGCATTTTATTTCATTTATACAGTGTGGTTCAGTACATAAGCTGACTTAGGCTCTCAAGGTTTCTCTCTGTCAAAGTGCATTGAATTTTAATGTGATCTTGTTTCTATGTACATTTTTCTCGTTTAAATGTCTTCATTAAAAGATTGGAGGATCCTAGCAGCCCAGACTGCCTTCTTATATTAACTGTAATCAGAAAAATATAAACTATCTCAACAAATCACGTTCACGTTACAGTGCAGTTTTTTTGTGTTCATTCCTAATTCAATTAATTTTGGAGCTATTATCTGGATTGCACAGGGAACATTGTGTCAGAGCTCAGGCTGGACCCATCTAAGAGCTCCATTGCCAGTGATGATGTACAAGATGATGAAAATGGAAGCATTGACATACCAAACTCATTCTTTTCCATCCTTTCTGTATCCTCTGGGCTCAATCATTGTTGATTAACAATCAATCCAGTCTGCTCATCCTGTCTCAGAGTTCAGACTGCCTGATACATGCCAAGAAAATAGGGAAGTAGAAATTACCTGTTGTAAATTAATTTGGTAGGCACATTACATGAGGACTGTGCAGTACTACAACTGCAAAAGTGAATTGTTCAGTATTTCAATCATCCCTACAGAATAATTTTGTTTGCAATGTGTGCTGCCACATCCGCTGTCTAATGCCAGTGAGGCCTTTCTCATTCATTCCCACTGACAGCTGTCATTTCAGTCAGTGAGCAGGAATGAATTCACTTTGCTTCCAGCAGTCAAGCGTGTTTCACTGTTGGACCAATGGCCTGTTGCTGGTTTTTGAGCTTGAGTATGGCCCGTTACATAGGGGTCATTTCGCAGCATTTGTCAGGCAAAAAAGAACAGAGTGGCGTAAGAAAAAACAAGAAAAGGAAGGAAAATTGGGTTGATCCTTTGTTATGGAATGGTAAATTTTTGTTATGCCGTGTCCATGAACCCCAATTATTCAGAAACTATACTCTCATTAACATGTATGTCAATAATGTTATGAATATCTAAAAAAGTATTCTGCCTACGTACAGTATAGCCTATCAGGCAGGTCAGCAGAATTTCACTCTAATACAGACCACAGCGCTGACACTGTGCAGTACAGCGTTGGGGATTGTGTGTTGTTGCTGCAGTGACCGTGATACATCCTGATTTAGAACAGTGATAACCCTGTTATATACACATTTTATTGCTGTTAATCCAAAAGTTGTTATATAAGGGCCAATGTAATGATTGTGTGTCTGATCCTTTTCCTTTTGTATGTCATTCGACATTAACCTGTGAATGGAAAGAACATTTGAGCTGTGCTGAGGGCTCTAATGGGATTGATTTGGTACCGCTCTGTATGGCTCGCGTAGTTAAAAAAAACACCAGTGGATTAATCGAAGGCAGCATTGTCCTTTAATTCTTAAAAGCTGTCAAGAAAAGAAACTGCTGTGTGCAGTGCGAGTCCTGCAGTAGCTATGTTAATGAATATCAACAATGCATATTCATCAGGCCTAAAAGAGACCTCGCAAAAAGACTGTTTTTCCCATTATAGCAAAAACTAAAAGCCCCATTAACATTAATGGAGCATGGTGCTCTTCTGCAGAGTGTATATTGAATTTCCACATTTAATTGAAATTACAGTTAACCTGTGTCACACAAGGTAAAAAAACACATTTTTCATCGCTCGCCCAAACTAGAGTGCCAAATACAAGATTTCTGGATGGACTTCTTGTTAATTCTGATTGAATAAGACATTACAAATCAACATACTTGTGCTGTTGTATTTGTCGCTATTTATTTTTTTAAGGATGACTCTTTCTCTGACTGTGCAGCTGCTTGGCTGAACCCCAGGGACTTTTGTCATATTCTGTCATCTGTCATGTAGGCCTTTCTTTCGACTTACTTCAACATTATATAATGGATCTAAACACTCCCTGAAGATTCATTTACTGAAGGAAGCACTGGGCGACCATGGGATGTGTTCTGATTCCTTCGATATGTAGTTTATAGTTGTTTTAGTAGGAGTCCAGGGATTAGTCAGATAACTAATTAATTGCTATACCTGCTTATGGATGTTATAAATCGCAAACACACTACCACCAATTTCTCTTACTCAAAAACTAGAAACCTGTCAGTAAAATCAGTTATCGTTTTTTTTAAACTTACACCATAATCAGATTGAAATGCTCATAAATGAACGTTGCATAAATCCAAATAATGGATTCAGATAATGCAACATTCAGTAGATTAATCTATGCTGCTCATTGCGCTCAGTGTCAGTCTCGGAAAGCGAAATTATTACAAATTTCACAGTGAGTTGTTTGAGGTTGTTAACTCCTCAAACAATTCCTTGTGGTGAAGAATAGCTCATGAGGAGTTGCTTCAGGTTGATAATGTGTGTAATTAATGTCGCGTTAATCCAAATAACAGACCTAGATAATGCAACATGCAATAAGTCTGGAAGCCATATAAGAGGCACCGGGGCCACAAAAAAAAAAAAAAAAATGGCCCTGGTGCCCACATGGCAAGGAAATGCTGTAAGAATGGTTGCAGTGGAATAATTTATCCTGCCGGTTTTGCAGCTAATCTTGTAGTACGATGGCGAAGATAACAGCCAAGGGGGCCAATTTTAGTGGAGCGTTACATGTGGCAACCTATTGCTGCTTTACTTAACTAACTGGATTAGGAATTCTCCAAGCATGGCCACTAAATGAATCCAGCCCTCACTCTTATCACTCTGTTAGGCTCCAAATCACCTCTTGTCACTGTCTGCTACAACAGTGTTCTGTGTCAGATAAAGCTCCAGAATGTCTCTTCAGGGGGGAGGACAGTCAGTCCCCGTCACTACATTCATGCTCAGTCAGTGTGCAGACGGCGCTCCCAGGTCCGGCACTGAGTCTGTGCTGTTGTAGGTGATGTCCCTGTGTTCCTGCAGTGAGCCGTGTCATTGCCATGTGTCAGAGGGCATGGCCAACTTTCACTCTCCTCAGATTGGCGTCTGTCTATCTGTCTGTACCATTATATTGCATGAGTGCCCTTGTTTCTCACCTGTCCAGTCCTTTCCTATTTGTCTCACTTTCTATGTGGCTGGTATTTGGAAGACAGTCCAATTGAGCAATTAATGAATATAGCTCTATTTGGATGGGATTAGGTTGCAGAACATACGTCTGTGAAATAACTGTTATAGGATGTCTCTTTATTTCCTGTTTGCACTGAATAAGAGTTTGTGTTTTTAAATTACAGACACTGGAGTGCCTTAAGAAAATACTGAGAAAGCCTATTTACTTAAGGCAAAATGACTGAATACTACAATTGGCACGGGATTGCAACAAACTTTAATTAGTTTTACCAGGCTTTTTATAGATAATGAGGTAACAAACAAAGATTATTGAGCAGTCTATATACACGACCACACAGGCCTAAAATGACAGATTACAGAGCACGGCCACAACATGTCACTGCGTCTTAAAAGTGACAATGTACCAATATTGGTCTATATTTTAAATGGTATATGTCATCTTTATTAAATTGGCTGAACTGGCTGTGTTAATAAATTATAAGTGTATAAATATGCACATATTAAACTGAAAAAAAGTATATATAAAAAGTACAAGAAATATTTATATTCAACTTTATGGCAAAAACTGAGGCAGGTGGTTTTTTGGGGGGGGTTTTCAGCGTACACAGCTGGCAAGTATGTAAGTAGTACTTAGCCGGTTTCTGCTAGTTTAATTGGTGCACTTGTGCTTCCTCTGCATTTCCAGAAACATTCAAGGTTTGTTTGTTCCATGTCTCTTTTAAGCTAATTGCTGATCTTTGATGTGAGGCCCCTCATGCTGTGGCCTCACTCCTCTGTTGGCACTGTAGAGCGACTCTGCTGTTTCACAGCCATCTGCTCCCTCTGTCTGTCTGGGCTCAGGTTATTTAGCCACACCCCAGTTGTGATTAATAATTGTGCATGTTAACTCTGAGATATGGGCCTGTTAATTGTGCACATTTTCAATCATACATTAGCACAGTAAGGGAAGTGCCTTGGTTATTTATCACCCCCACTGAGTAGCCACTGTTACTTATAATCACTGTCACTGGTGTAATGATACACATATTTGTTTGCAATCACACTCAAATGCAGTGGCCTAATTCTCCATTCAGGTGTAACACTGAATGTAGCATTTGGTCAGTTATTGTTAAAGGTAGGGTAGGTAATGTTGGAGCAAGCAGGAAGTAAGCAGGATTTGAAAGTATACAGCCCTTAAAATCCCACCCTCCCTTCAGTAAAGGAGCACCCCAAAACACATGACCGTGCACTACCTCCCTGCAGCTGGAGAGAGGGAGGCATTGATGCCCTATCTAAGTAACTACACCATGTCTCATTCATTTAACAGCAGATTAAGGGAATAATGTAATTATAATTATGAGATTCTGCAATCTAATTATCTTAATATTATTATGAGTTTCCGCAATCTGAGCGCATGCTCACAGACTCCTGATAAACATACATGCATCACCTCACACATACGATTGCACATAATGTCATTCACACACACTCATGTGCATGAAAGCATGCACATATAACTAAAAACTTGAGCTCACAAATTTGCATTCACACATGTATAATCTCATGCATATGCATAATTGTTCATAGAGAAATTCGCATACACACACACACCTAAAAGTCTTTTCCAAAGAGTGCGTGATGCTCAGAATGAGGATATGGTCTTGTACAATAAGTGGATGGGCAGACTGTGCATGTGCACAGTTCTACTTGTACGTGTTGCTGACACAGGATTCACTTGAGCTAAATTTAAAGTGTGATACCAAATGATCTTAATGAATACTTACTGTATCTAAATATGATATATCAGTTTTTTACCAAAAAATTGAAACATTTAATTCAGAGCCAAATACCAAATTCTGTTTTCGCTCTGTCATTATTGGGTATTGTGTATAGATTGATCAATAACAAAATGAACTGAAATCACTTTTTAAAGCCCCCCTTCCCCCTTAGAAAAATACTGGATTATATTATATATAAACCACTGTGTGTGTATATGTCATATGCAGTAATTACGTTGCTGGGATACTAATCGGTCCATTCTTCTCCCAAGCCCTAAACAAGCCATATATTTGCATCGAAAAGTTAATACAGGCATCAATTCTGCTTAATATTCATGTAGAAGTAACTAGAGTTGTTCCGAAACAGGCAATCAATTCTTCTTCAACTCCATGTCTAATACAAATTTGTGGCTACATTTATATCATACTAGATAATAAAAGTATGTTATATGGCATTCATTATTCTATGTACGGTTTTGCTCATGTTTTGCAAAGAGTTTACAAAAAAGTCAACATAATTAGCAAGAGAAAAAACTGTCACAGAGAGGCTGTACGTTACTGTTATTCTATTTGCTGTGCCATGTACTGAGTTAGCTGTAGGACTAAAATAATGTGCCAGTTGTCCACACCAGAATTAGTCCAAAAAGTTTACACCGGTATCGGATAGGTACTCGGTATCGGCCGATACCCAAAGCCCAGCTATCGGAATTGGTATCCGAAAGGAAAAATAGTATCGGAACATCTCTAGAAGTAACCCTAGCACTGACTTGTGCGTTTGAATGAGCTGGATGCAGTATACTGTACATATAATTCTGCTCAGCAGCCACAGATTGACAGTCTGTGTTTATGCAGTTAATTACACTGTAGATCCAATAATACCATCATAGATCCATCAGTCTGTGATCAAACAATACTACTCTCATAGACATGTACTATTTATTCGGGTTGTGAGAAAAAAATGAATCTGACTAACTGTGATTATTGAGACAACATGTTTGTGAAGATGGAGATGAAGAATCTATGCTTTAATTTTAAAAAAGCTCATTTAGCTAGTTATGAAGTTAAATATCTTGCATATTTAGCTGAAGTAAATGTGAGCAGCATACACAATCTCTGAATCTAAATCAGAATTCAGAACCCTAAATCTGAATTTTAAGTCTGGACACTCTTTGAATTTTACAACAAGAATTGATAAATTAATATGCACACTATGCTTCTGACATTGAGAATCTGTATTGAAAAATAAATTTATTTCCGTATCTTTTCACTGCAACACTGGACATTGTCACAACTAACTGTTTGCCTGCCAAAACTGACTGTGTTTTACAGAATAGTCATGAATTCACTGTGGTCTTTTCCTAAGACAATCTTTTGAACAAATCTATGTCACAACATATTTATGTCCCTATTGCATTGTGTGGAAGTGAAGTTCAGCTGTGTCATTTATTTTGCATGTTTACTTTGGATACACAATGTCCAGGTTGGTAACCGCATTGCAAATGATCCAGCCTTTGGTGTCTTGGTATTTGCTCTTTATGCTTGCTAACCTATTTTTCATTCTGCTGAATAGAGTTATAAAGATCACCTTTGTCTTTCCCCGATATAAACTGAACATATCACTCAAGGTGTATTGTTTTATTTGCTGTGGCCCAGTGCAGAGAAACTTTCAAAGATTGTAAAATGTCTGATGCAGAGGTGCAAAGATTTGTGTCCTTCAACATTTTCACAACAGAGACAATAGACTGTGGATTTGTGTTTGTCTGGTTGTATGGTTTCTAAGCTTGTCACATTTTGGTTAAGTCTTGCAGCTGGTTACAGGATATGAAGGAATTTGTGTTTATGTGGGAATTATATACATATTCACATGCCTTAAAGTGTGTTGTGTATTTGAGTGTATATCCCAGCTCTACTTTTCTCAATGGAGCACCCAGGCTGCTATTAAATAATTCATTCTCTTTTCTTTTCCTCCCAGCGTGAACATGAAAGTCGGGGATAAGGGAGAGGATGCAGTACTAGGAAGTCAAGAGAAGATTAACTCCTCACTAGCTATCTAAAAAGTCCTTGTTCATTTTGATACAGGCTGGCTGAGTGAGCAAAACCGTTTCGATGCATTGTTGACTGAGCCCCATAAATATTTCAACAGTGTTTTGTCTCCATTGTCCGACTGATGGATGTGAATTAAAGATAGTGTCTGAAGTGAAACTTTTGACTATCAGCTATAAAGGCCCTGGTCTGCACATGGGTGATTTCAGTTTAGTCAATGAAAGGAACTGAATTGGCTAAAATAAAAAAATAAAAAACACCTGTGTGTGTGTGTGTGTCCCAAGGATGTGTATGCCTAGACAGTCCCACAGAGATGTCTAATTAGATAAAATAACAGAAAAACCCTGATATGGATGTATTGTGGAGATGTACAGTACATTGAGAAGAGGTGTACTCTAAAAGAACTGAAATAAGATGTGTGTGCCTTTCATGGATCTGTAGACCCACTCAGTCCTGAGAAAGGTTTAATCAGCTAAAATTGAAAGAAAGTGCATGTGTGGGTGTACCATCTGTGTGTACGAGCTTTAATTTTATGCTTTTGGAGGAACATCAAATATTTAAATCACCACTGTCTTTTTTTAATACATAACCTCTCAAATCCAGGAAGCAAAATATGTGCCATATGAAATTCTTATATTTAAGTTTGGAATGAATGGTACCATCTTTTTGTAAATAGATCAGTTTTTCACCCCAACACACTTTTGCAATCCATATTTTCCTTCAAAAGGGATAATTGAATGGAGATGACGGCGTGCAGTAAAGACTCTATCTTACCTGTATCCACATTAGTATGATATATTATATATAAATATGATTGTGCGATTACATTTGGCTGTCACTTAAATTCGGCAGATATACTAAACATCTTGCAGAACATGGATTAGCATTTTTTTTTTTGCTTCAAGCTACACTTTCCACAGTTCGCTTCCGAGGTAGGAGCATTGACAATGCTGGGAAAAAAAACTTCTGATATTTCTGATATTTTATGAAAACAACTTCTGTCTTTGCCATGTTCAAGAGAATGAAATGTCACAACATGTAGTACAGTAATATTTTGCTTCGCTACTGTATTACTTATTTTACAGACATAGGGCCTCAGTAGAAGACATTTTTGTCTTTGTCTGATTTCCCTTCCATCTGTTGGGTTCGAATACACCATAAAAGCAACTGACTTGCTGACTTGGAAGAATCTTGGGAAATGCTTAAAATTCAGTGGGCCATTATCTCCTCATTTCTGCCCTGTGTACTTCAGTGTTTCATTGCCCTTTAAAGCATATTGGATGCCATGCTGTTTTCCACATGCATCAAGTGGAGCATATGGGGTGCAGCATGGGTTATGGTATGACCTTTTGTTTCAGGGTAATTACCATGAAGTTTTCTCACCTGACAAGCCAGGCAGGTGGGGCACCCACTAAGCAGTCAGTAATTACTCTCCACCTGGGTGGGAGGAACGCAGAACCTCAGGGGTACAGAGGTGTTGACATTTGCTGAAGTGGCCCGACATGCCTTTGTGGAGGGGAGAGAATAGTGTAGGGGAGCAGGTTATGCCTTATGGATCAGTTTAAGGCGGGACACAGCAAAAGAGGCAATGTAGAGCAGCATCTAGTCCTTAAAACCCTGTAGAAAGATGGGGCAAGAAAGAAGAATTGGATAAACCAACCAGACCAATAAACTCTAGCAAACATACTCTTACCGTAGTGTTTCCAAGAAGTGGCTGTCAGTGACACCACCATTCTGAATAGAACCACTCAGACATTTTGACATCACTCAGCTGTGTGTTAGACTTTCACAAAACATTTCCTACTGCAGTCAAAAGATGTGTCTTCCTTACAGAGTTGATGAGGTTATCTTGGCTACTGGGTTGTGACAAACCTCTACTGCCAATACAGTCAGTAGGCAAAGGTGGAAAGCAGACATCAGCTCTGTCATTTGACGCAGAGGAAAACAAAGAGTCAGTACTGTGTTAGAGGCTACGGGTAGTAGTGATATAATACCTAAAGGCAATGCCAAACTAGTTCCGAGGTCTTGTTGGTCGCGGGCAACCAAAGGTGTGAATGGACATTTGCAGGATGCCACTTCAATGTGTGTTAATGTATGCAGGCTCGGCTTCTGTGAATATCAAACCGCAAGTCTGTGTTTATATAGCATAGTGCGTCGCTCAGCCATGTCGTCTAAAGGGTAGTCTTGATAGTAGTTGGTTAGTATTGTCTAGGTAGTGGGTGTATGTCATCGAAGGAACCCTCCTGTCAAACACACCCTGTCACCTCTTGATGCAACTTGGGGTGCCACTTGATCGCTGCCTCAACTTAATGTTGAATATGCAAAGCTCTCTTGAGCTGTTGACAGATGCATCAAAGACATCCATAATGACTTTGGACATATCACAAATTGTACCCATCCAGTGTCTAATTGAGTATGTATTAATTAGTGGACAACCGGAATCCCCCTCTCTGAACTTGCAAGGCTGTACCCTGGAATGGGTTAGACAAAAAATCCTCTTGGACTTTTGAGCTGAACTTTGAAATCTGTCCCCATTTCTATAAATCTCAACAAACGTACCACCTGCTTCAGTGAGTATGTTTTGGCATTATAAAAGAAGTGTTGTGTTATGGTGTTGGACATTTGCTGTGTGCTCTGTGATAATCTGCGCTGTTCATCACTGTTGTCTATGAGCTTAAAGGCAGCACAGATTTGGTTTCGTTGTAATGTCTGTCTGGTTTCCAGCATTTGAAATACATCCAGTGGATGGTTGATTGCTTGGCGCGTCATGTAAATAAAAATTACATTAAAGGAAACCAAGATTAGGGGGACTTAAAGGTACAAGCCCGAAGCCAGGATCTGTGAGTGTGGGAATCAGAAATGCAGCATAAAAAGGAAAAACAGGAAGAGGCTTTATCAGGCTTATGCTTGCATTGGCAATGAAAGGGAAAGTGTGGTGATAAGGATTCCACACAGGACACAATGTGACAGAGCGAAAAATTGAGCAAAGTGGAAAAAAGGGTACAAAATGGTACCAGTGCTGCCATTTGCTGACCAAACCATGCTCGCTTCCTCTGATGACAACAGAATATTATTTTACACAGAGTGTCCTTTAGAAGTACATTCGAAATAGAGAAGAACCCACAACCGTCTTGCTGTGAGGCAGCAGTGCTAACCACCACACCACCGTGCTGCCCTTTTTCTTTGATACGAGTACACTGTGTGTACTTGTACTTGTAAAATATGTTGAAATTGCTAAAGTTGGATCACTAGCTGGACAGAGGATTGTAGATACAAATACGTAGGTGAACAGATGCCCCTATCCTTTTTCGTGGCTTGTCCCCGCAGGCAATTGTGAACGGTTCATGCAATCTGTTGATATAATTGATTATTTATTTGACGTGAGTCTTGGTCTTATTTTTGTGGCCAGCGCTTCCTAACTAGTGAATTTTTATTAGTCAGTATGTAAGGACAGAGCTGTTTTGTTTAATTCAGATAATTGTTGATATAAAGCTTTTAAGATGGAGACAACTGGCTCACTAACCAAGGCAGAGAGCTTGGACCTCAACAGGTACATTTTGTTGGTACTTTCCTCCTGGAAGGAACTTCAGCGAGGATAGACATTTTATTAGCTGCTCATAATTGTTGAGCAGTAGAACAGTGGGTTGTGAACGGACTGTCAAGAACAGTGTGTGTGAGCGTGTGTGTGCGCACGCATGCGTATGAGAGAACAAGCCTGAATTTTGTCTTAGAATGTCATCAGCAGTTGCAGCGTTGGTGCTATACTATAGATACTGTATATTGTTTGTGTTGCAGTAATCCCGTTTCACACATCTGTACATCTGTATCAGTATCATCTAAAGATAAGTAATCACTGTCAGGCCATGAAAGAAATCGTCATGGTATTGTGCTGTCACAGGGTTAATAAATTGTATGTCTGGAACAGTATCATTATATGGTTGACAGAGGAAGTGGGAGATTGCTGCAGTAAACATGTGGACTGTCTGCTCTGTTGCTTTCCTCTCCCCTTCTCAGCTTTGTGACCTGCATACTGATCCTTTTGTTTAGTACTGGGACAAGCTGTCCTCCAGGTTAAGTCATAGTCTGGTCATAGAAGAGACACTTTGTTGATGCAGGGAGGAGAGAGTTGAGAGCTCTCCCCGCGTCTCTCCTTTTCATCTTTTGCCTTTTTAGCTTTTTAAAGGTCTGTCTTGACTCTGTTTGCACCCTCCCCTTTCTCTCTCTCCCTCTGGTGTCTGCATTGCAGGGTACTTTTCTTTCCTCCATCAGGCAGAGATGTTCGTATCAGCACTGGACCTTTAAACTCCTCTCCTCCACTCTCTGATTGCTTTTTTCCTAACAGTGCACATATGACATCAGCAGAGCATATGTTATTTGACGCCAGTATTTAGCTGTAAGGAACTACGCACTCTAATCGTAAACCCTGACAACTATTTGGGTCTTCCCCCAGCTGTCTGTTTCGTCTTGTGCTTAGATGCATCAGTGTGTTCTAAGTGGGAGCTTGATTTGGCCCAAAGTCCACCTCAAGGTCAATGGGGTTAATACCAGCTCACAACTGTTGCTCCATATCTAATGTGCTTAATTAACTTGGAATTACAGCGGCTGAGTAAATACCAGTGGGTATACAGAGTTGGAAAGGAAGTTTTTGTTTCAGCAGTTCTCTAATATGGGATTATGTCACATGGCATGGCTACAACAGCCAAGGTGAAGCAGATGCTGCAGTGCAGAGTACTTTCAAGGTGAATGTCAATCTTGGGTCAAATTTATTATGAAGTTAACATAGTTGCCAATTTTATCCTTTTAACTGAACACCTGATCAGTTATCAGGACTTTGCTCCACGAAACCTATGTTTTTGAATATGTTCCCTTCCATTCTCATCATCAGTTGGCCTGCTACAATTATCTGGTCATCTAAGTAGTTAGACGAATACATCAACTAACTGATATTTAATTTTTTACATTTGCTGCAATTGTGATGGGAGTTTTGCAATGAGGGCAAATGTGGATACTGGACTTACAGACAGTATCCTGTCTAAATGTCAAGTGCCTGGATAAATTTCCCCCTAATTTTTGGTAAACAGCATGCAAACAGGTTATAGGCTTTTTACACTTGACAGTGTAAGAGGTTCTTAATATTCATCTCATATTTCTCTTCTGCAGTCCTTCCCTTCCTCTTAAACAAAACCAGATACATTTTTCTAGTGTGTGCTGAGAGGTGTTTATTTCATAGAATTTTCTGTGTATTAGAAATAATTGAAGCACCTGTGGCAGTTGTGGTACACATTTCAGGGTTTCTCCATGGAGGTCTTAAAAAATGTTGCAAGAGGTTTGATTCAAGACATTAATGAACAACAATTTTGTACGTATAGCTGGTAAGTGTGTGTGTGTCTGGGCCTGTTTCAAATAAGTATGCGTGTCGTGATATCACTAAAGCTGATGGACTTCTCATGCTGCAGTTTGACTTTCAGTGAGGCGTTTAGTTTATTTTTTATTTTTTTTCCCACGGCTTGTGCATAAATTGACTGGTGCAGTATAGAGTGTTGTTCAGTGTTGTGCTAGGGAGTAAATAGCGGGGCATTTAATGCAGCTGTGCACTCTCAGGACGGAGATGACATGAGATATATGAGGTGCTATGATGACCACAGTGTTGTGAGATCAGGTGGAGAGATATAGAGCCCTCTGCTCCATGTCTGGCTTTTATACACATTATTTCTTTCTGCTTTCTTGCACTACAAAATCATGCTTTTCTTTATTATATTATCTTTGTTTGGTGAGCATGTGTATTGTTAGTATATTAGAATTATTTCAGAAGCTGCATTTATTGCAAACAAATAGCTTTGCAAGCAATCACTTCACACTGGAAGAAATTTGAGCAAAAAGTATAAATATTCTTTGGTTAACTAAGGTTACTCGGAAAACAAGTAGCTCAAAAGTTGTATATTAAAATTAATAAATGGGTAAAATCCACATATTGAAATATTACATCAAATTATAACACACACGACTGTTACACCACACAATTGCTAAATTGTTCATGCAAAGACCACATTAGCACGTCATGAATACATAGTGCATGAGTCATTGCTGTAATTAATTTTTCTTGGCTTCGAGAAAAATTTCACAGTGACTTTGCGATCTTAATATAAAACACTTTTTGGAAAAAGACTTACAGACTTTACTTGGATTAAATTACATTCATTGGCTTTTTACTGTGGAAACTTTTGCACTTACAGCACCGTTACAAGTTTAGTTGTCTTGAAGACAGAGAGCTCTGAGTGGGGGGAGGCGACACAGAGCAAGGCCAACTCACATTTCACAACAACGTAACAGTTTCCCAAACCCAAATTATCATTCCCGAAGGAATGTATATTTGACATATGAATTTATTTATTTTTTGGCCTGTCGTTGGTCTGGCGAACCGCCAGGTCTGTACAATAAGACTCCATTTCTTGTGTTTTTTTCATGTCTTACATGGAAGACTAGAGGAAATATGTGAAGACACAGGACTTGAGAAAATGCGTATAGAAAACAAAAACACACAACCACTGTGTTCTCTACATTTTACCAAAAACCATTAAATGTGTTTTTTCGTATTGGCACAAATTGTGATGTTTATCATCAGGTTCAGCCAGTGAAATTTGTCAATGGAAAACTTTTCATTGTAAAACTCCCCAAAAACCACAACATGGCAGAAAAAAGGAAGCGACCTCGGGAGAAGTTATTCAAAGAGAGATTCCCTCTTTTCCAATGACCAGGAACGCAAAGCATTTTCTCGTCTTTTCTTTCTTCTTTCCTACACTGTCTGTCTCCTTGATGTACCTTTTAGGCTGACTGCTGGTAGAGGCTTAGACTGCTTGGCTAAGGACTTCCAAGCCTCTACAACATTGGACTTTGTATGACAGTTGTTGATCTGCTGTGTCTGGCCTCAGCTGCACTTTTAATGATAACCTCAATCCTCTGTAAACATATCAGCTCCAGTTACTCTCTGCCAGCTTCATTTCCACTTCACACAGACACACAGATTCTAGTTGTCTTCCTCTAGCCTCTTCATTTTGCCTAAGACTGTAGAACATTTCAGAATTATCGTCCGGTCTTGAGAATATGCCCGCTTTGTTATTGGATTGTATTCATCAGTTCATGGAACTAACTAGTATCACATTATTGATTGTCTTAGTTGTATTCCAATATAAATCTGTTATTTACTGTTGGCAACTATTTGAAAAGCACAAATATGGATAGAATATGATGTAGAAACACTGTAAATGAACTAGTACTGTCGCTAAGATTTTGATTAGACAAAGGCCTTAAATGCCAACAGAAGCAGATACAGGCAGGAACAAACTCATTCACAATTTAGAGTTTCCACTTGCATGACCTGCATGCTTTAAGACTGTGAGAGGAAACATGAAAACTGTGCGCCAGTGTTTAAGTCATAGAGTATTAAAACCCTTAAATACTTTCTTCCACTTGTATCTGCACACATCCCACAGTTTTCTGCAGGCACAGACAACAGATCTACTTGTGTGTGCTCAAAAACCTGGTTGGTGCTTGCAGACAGCCTTTGATGTAACCAAATGACCACATTTGAGTCATATTGATGCTTGGAGACCGACATGACTATGGATACTGTCAGGTCTTAATTGCTTACTTGCCTCGAATTTCATGAGTTTTTCTGACCAGGTGTACATTGGGTAGGTAATAAGTTGCATTCTGACTTAATGAAATTGAACGATTAATACAAAAGAAGCTTTCAGGGCAATTCAAAGTTCTACATCTTTGTCTTGGTGGATGCATCTTTATGGATGTCAAAATTAGGATTTTAAACACTAACAATGTTTTTGCAGCTGCTTGTGTTGGAATCTAAGTAAATTGGTTTGATCGAAGGTTTTATCTTCATCATAGTCTGATAAATTCATGGTCCAGACAGCTTGGATATATTGCTTACTGAAAAATTTATCTTATAATATTATTTAATCCTTCAGAATGTTAATAGTAACAAAATGTGAAATAAAGTTTGCACAGATAAAAAAGCAATTACCTTGCAATTTGCACTGTTTACCTTAAATGCCAGAAATAATATATTCCATTTAGTGCACAAATAAAATGAGACAATTAATGAATATTTGCATGTTTCCCAGTACACAATGAGCTTCAATTTAGTTTAACCAGAGCCCTTTTTTTTTTAAAATTATGTCTTTTGTCTTAGATTCAGTCTTTTCAAAATGATGGTAAGTTATACAGACAAGAAAATAGAACAACAAAATTGAATTCCTTTAATATACCGGTCTTATGTTTACTAACTAAAATGTAAGTGGCAAAACAAAGTTGTCACTAAAGTGACAGAGAAGTGATAAAATTAGTGAAATCACAGTGAAATGTAGCCCAGTTCCACTGATGGTAAAGATTTTCCAGAGATCAGCTGTGGTTGACTCTCTGCTCGACTGATTCATAATGAAACACCTTTCATCGTCATTTCCCTCAGTGCTTGCTATCTGTATGCTGCAGGCATTGAGTTGAGTTCTGCATAAACACTGTAATCTTTGCGGTGTTTACACAAACAATTCACGAGTCTTCCTTACAGCTCAGCCACAGTGTGGTCTCCTGCACGTAGTTCATCACTAATTCATGTCATATTTTCGGCCTTTTGCTAGGTTAACACTGATCTCTAGTGGTAACTACAACTGTTATTTTCACCTTAATTGTTCTGCACAGTGGATGTAATTGTGAAATGATGGTTTACTCCTCAGTTTACATCAGCTTCATTCACGCAGAGCTTTTTTAAAGGGGTTTAGCAGTTTCTCTGAGTGTAAGCCAAGGCAGTAATGCCAGAATGAGAGAGAGGGGGGGGGGTGCTGTTTATCATTTTAAGTGACACAAGATACAGCAGCATTAAATTAAATAATTATAAACTTTTCTTTCTCTCTCCATCGATCAGTTTTCTCAGTTTCTCAGTTCCTGATCCTGAATTATGGGGATGCAGCTGTTCATATTACTTATTGATTTTAAGTAGCGTTCTTGTTGGATTCTGTATTTGAATATTGCAAGGATTACCTAAAGTTTCACAAATCGTACCTGTGCTTGCTTAAAAAAATGTGCACGCTGAACGATGAGAAGATTTTAGGAACTCTAAAAACAAGTAAACAAATAAAGCTCAATTGCCTGTGTGCTTTATTATGTCAGGCCTGCTGCATCAGGCCTGAGCTATCAACTTGGACACACCATGGCTATGTTTCACTTCATGTACTGCACTGATTCTTGATAGAGGCATGTCCTTTTTAAGACTACTTACAGGGAGCTCCGAAGAAGATTAAATCTAAGTGAGTCGCTGTAGGTTTATACTGTAATAATGAAAGACACACGGCTTAAATTCCAAATAGCTGCTGACTAATAAGATATGATTTGAATATTTATGTTCCGTCTTCTGTCCTTTTACCCCTCCTCTACTTTCTGTCATGATGTTGAAACTTTTAGTTTTCAAAGCATGTGCTATAATTTATTGTGCAAGTAATTGTTTTATTTTTGAAATTACGCTTGGACCAAAGAAAAACAATTATATGATCAAACTGATTACTTGGTACAAATATTTAGTATGTGGCAGAATAGGAGGAATAAACACTGTAACACTGTGAACACTGGCAGACATATGGATGTCAAAAACAGACTGAAATCTATTTGTTGACAGTACACGGCCCGTGATCTACTGTGGGCAGATGTGCCAGCTGGATGCTGTCTTGTTGCTGTTAGCCTGAGCCTGATTTTTAGTGAAGGAAGGGGAAAGAGAGAAGAGGAGACTCCCTGTGTTTCTTACAGAAGGTATTGAGCAGTATTATGCAGACTGTCACCTATCTGGAAAAACCTACTCTATCATGTATTATATGCTCAGTTATGATGTATCTACCTCCTTTACTCTCTGAGGCACATGGAGAAATTCTTCCCTCTCCATTCTCTGGTTGATGCTTTGACTGTGCCAGGTGATTGGTTGGTGTGTATCTCAATTTGGATTTATTTGTAATTTCTTGGTAGCAGAGCTGCAACTAACAATTATTTTGACAATCGACTAATTTGGCAATTACCAAAAATGGACTAATCGACTAGTAAGATGTTTAATACAACAATTAACCAACAACTCTTCAGCATCTATTCAGCTTTTGCCTTGTCTTGTACTGGTCTACATTGGGCAAGGACATGAAACCATCTTTGGAGAATACCTTTTCATGACCTTAACAGAAATACAATTGAAAATACTTGTGGGTTTTACAATATCAAAAATATTCAGTTAAAAATAAATTAGGTCTATCCTCTCTACACATTTTTTCATCTGCAAAAAAAATCAACTTTTACAAAATTGTTTTACTTTCTTTTTAAATAGCAAATATTTTCCTCCATGTTGCACATGAGGATGGTTGCAGACAATAAAAATATATTCAGCCTGGTCACAAGAAGGAAAAACAAAACAGTTTCATCAGAAGAAAAAAAATCTCAAACTCTTCACCACAGCAGTAGACCCTCTATTTCCAGGAGAGAGTCAAAACCAGATTTACTTTTTTCCCTTTTTATACCTTGCCACCTGCTGTCTTTGGCCGATCAGGGTTTGTCTCGGTAATTAGTGCCAATCTATCCCAGATGGCATCAATCTCTTCTCATTTGTAGATACATCGAACTTAATTGTACTTTGACAGGACATTATTTAAATTGATCCTCTCAAAAGGCAAAAAAACATATGCACTGTTAATTACTGTACATTAATACACAGTAATCATTCCATTCTTTGGAACTGATAAATATTACAGCAGAAAAAATCCCCACAAATACATTTTAAAGGGGACGGACCCCCCTACAACATTGATTTAAGCAAATTACATATCAGGAATGGAGGAAGTGGGCTCCATGACCTTGTAGTATCAAAATAAATTAAAAATAAATACATTTACCCAGCTGCATTACACACAATACATGGAGTATCAGAATAAAAAATGAATTTGAACTACATTTAACTTAATTTGAGCAATTTTGAAGGTTTTTTTGATAGAATAAGGAATCCCTCGATCCAATATGCCAAGTTAATAATTTTTTTCACATAATTTTTTTTTAGTTATTTTTGTGTAATGTAAGGTTTTGTCATACATGGTTACAAATACAGGTTTGTTTACTACTATACTACCACTACTGTTGTATCAATGTTCATATTGCCAGTTTTGGTACATTGAATTCACCATTAGCTTTCTAGCTTGCTAATGCTAGCATGAGCAAACAATCTATCTAGCTATCTTACCAGGGTGTCTCAATAATCTGTCTTGCAGTGCTGACTGGGTTAAAACCAGCCTTTTGTAAATTCAAACAACAATTTTTTATTCTTGACATTGTCGATAATGTGTATTGTTCATTGCAGCCCTGCTTGCTAAAGAAGTCACTGAGTGGCCTTACTAAGATGGATGCATTTCCACTTGGTTGCATGATCGCAGTTATGCAAATATTAATCTGCATTAAGTAGGAAATGAGGACTTGTTCCACTCTTTCAAGCATGTCAGAGACAAGCTGTGGTCCTCTGTTTGTATTAGATCATCATGCAGCCCATCTTACCCATAGCAAAGTGTTTCTTTCCTCTTGTATTTCTCACATCCACATTATTTATCTCACTTTCTCTCACTTACAAATTGTGCACTAGATGATGATTGTGCTGATATTGCCAGTAAATTAAGTATTAACCAACTAATCTTAGGTTAAACATACAAGTAAACACAACCGCATGAAGGAAGTTAATGCCAGATTTTCTTTCTTTCTCTCTCTCTCTGTCTCTCTCTCTCTCTCTCTCACCCAGTCTGTAATATTCTGTATCATTATTTTTTTACACCCATTCAGTTTCCAGCTCTGTGTTGTGCTTAACTCATCAGTGAAGCGGAGTGGATAGAAATGGATTGGTCTTTTTGGTGTGTTCGTTAGCATGGTTCAATATGTACCATTGGGTTATGTTCTGCATTTACAATGACAGGAACATCTATCTTTACAATTATTATTATTAATAATTGAAGATTTAAAAAAAAAATTGTTGCATACAGTTTTTAACATTTTGCCATCAACAAACAAGCCTAATCCTGCATTTCCTGTGAAATCTCTATTTCAATCACTTAATACAAATAGCACTTAAAGGAGATATGCTTTTCAAATGACAGTCACATATCCTTGAGGACTGAATGTCAATGTCTTTGAGCTGTAAAGGACCCTCATCCAGTGATGATACCAGCTGAGCACGTCATTCATTGTTTTTATTGTTTATCATTTTTCAGTCAAGGGGCCAGAAATAACATTATCAAGGGCCAAATGAATAGCCCCGGTGTAGGCTCTGCTGATCCAGATCTTTAGGGAATTAATTACCACTGGGTTGTTTGTAAATGTTGAAATTAGTAACCGCTGCCCGGACCAGAGAGGCATTCTCTATTTACCCACTGAGGAAAGTTATCACCATCGTTTCCATTACTGAAGGTGAAATTGTGACAAAATCTTATTTGTGAAACCTGCCACCAGTGGAGCGGCATATAATACTGTAATCCACTGTATAATCTTGGGTATGAAACTTAAAGTTCTGCCCAGCCCAATCCTGTCATAAAATTCAGCCAGTTGAAGTGCCAAGATTTCCCCCTCAGACAGGGCTCAAACTCTTAATTCTCTGCCTCATACCAATGGCACTAAAATGAATTCTTAGCAAGAAACAAGCCTTCCTGATTGAGCACGTAATCCCCTCAGGCTAAGAGAGCTGAGGCTTGGGGTGTGAAAAATTTGCCTAAGCACAGCCTAATTGCTCTTACAGCAAGAGTTTTTTGGTTCTTAGTTTTGCTCTACAGGGAAATGCCTGCTCGGTGAAATGTTGTACTCAGCCCATCAAAGAATCACCACATAGGCTGAGCTTCTCTCATTTCCTCAGAGACCACAGCTGTATTATCTGTAAGATCACAAGATCTCATTATCACACTTTCCAGGGCAGTCAGGCGAAAGTGACAAACCTTATAAGTTTTTGAGATGTGCAGGGATCCTCAAATAAATGTCATTACCAACATACTTTCACCTCTACTTTTTAGTGACGCTTTCCATTTTCTAGGCTGTTACAATGAAAAGGAGCTTTCACACTGCTTGAGTGTAATTACACTTTCAGTTTTGCCAGGTTGAGGTGCACAGATATGGGTTAAAGCCAGGTGGAACTGCTCTCCTAGCTCACATTGGAGAGTTTTTTTTGTTATAACTGTTCTCTGTGGTTTGCAGATCATCAAGCCACAGCTCCATTGAGCTTCCTTGGCTGTTGATATTCCATGGCAGATACTTGTAATTGAAAATTATATGATTAGCTGTTGCTGCAGCAGACAGTTTTCTCCCTCTGAGGGCTTCTTGGGGAAATGGGTTAGCATTACCTCTGTCTGCAAAACCCCGATTAGACTGGGTGCATGGATACTAATATGAACTGTTGGCTGCCTGACTTTGCTCTGCCCCATCACATTTCACTTGCGCTATGGTTGTGTGTGTGTGTGTGTATACCTTTGATGTTGAGTTGTGCTACATTTACAGAAATGGTCCAGCATTTAATTCGAGTTGACTTTGGATGTGGATGAAAATGATAATTGCTTTGTTTTAATAGTGTATACAGATTCATGGGTGCATGTGTCTGAGACATCTAGTATGTGTGACAGAATATATTTCACACATTTACACCTGAGGGACCTTTAGACGGAGCCCATTATTCAATTTTCAACCTTAAGTTAGAATGTTGTATATTGCTTTTGGCAATTTTCTCCCATATGCTGCGCTCTTTGTCATATACTGAGAAAATATCCAATTCATGCATTGTTGGATTGCCTTCTAGATGCCTTAGGTTTCCCAAATGGATGAATAAATTCAATGGGCACTAGCAACAAAACAAAAATTAAATGTATTCCCATTCAGGCACAATATATTTCTCTATCATGTAGGTTATCAAGATTTTTGTTTTGACTTATGAGCAGCCCACATGAAGGATTCATAATACTATGGTGCTTCCTGTGCTTTTTGTTTTTAGATACTTTTAACTCATGATTGGTAATTTACTAGTTATGCATTCCAAGGACCGCTGGGGGGGGCTAACATTATCAAAAGTACAATTACAATTCGCATTTAGCAGACGCTTTTAGCCAAAGCGACATACTTATGAGAATTACAGCAACACAAGCAAAGATCTTTTGTGTTTATGTGTTTATGTTCTCAGCAATGGTGTTTGCTTGCAATTGTTCCCAGTTTTTTTTATCAAATTTTATAACCATTTGATTTAATTGTACATGTTACTAAGTCCATAAAGAATCCCAGTCATCCAGGTCATACTTAAAAATGGATGAATCGAGGGCAACTGGTCTCAATTGAAGCCGTTTCACCTCTCATCCAATGGACCTCTTCAGTTCAGAACTCTTCTTCAGATGTGAAACCATTTCTTGCGTGACAGATCAGCTTTTTATTTATTGGGGGGTGGTTTGAAAAACACTTAACCCAGAAAATAAAATGTAGAGATGAAACAATTAACAAACGCACCTCAGTCATGGCCACCAGTTCAGTGCACTTAACCAAAGAGCTGGAAAGAAAAACTTTACGAGGCATCATCGCAAAATCACCACATGGCCTCTGAAATTTATACACCAGGCTACAGTAAATAGCTCATTGCACCATGGTGCAAAATAAAACTAACTAATCTTTGGTGGCTAAGAATTCATTTCATAGAGTTTGCTTTCCTTACCAATGTGCCCTCTGGCATTTCTTCAACCTAATTTCTAACAAGGCAGTGTTCCCCATTATCTAGACCTCCCCATTTCTGTTGAATGATTTGCGCATACTGGTAGTGCACAGAAACATTTTTTAAAATGTAATGAGGCATATGCTAACTAGGTGATGTCAGCATTGACATCCGTGAGGCACCGTGGAACGACAGGCTGCTGCAGCTTTTGCAGTTTTCACAGTATACTGTATACACCCTGCTGCTTGTAATCAAAGAATGAATGAAGAATGAAAGACATACGCTTTCCTGCCATGCAGCTGTGCTGACATCATGCTCCTCTTCTAATTATCTCCTAATTCCAGCAGTAAATAAAATATATGAATAAATATCTTGGCAGAATTCCATCTGTATTGGTGACGCTTGATACTGCTCCAATATGTTTTGTGTGTCAAGAAGGAGGGGAGTCTTCACAATTTAATATTTATTTCCAAACGGCATCGCACTGGCTGCAGATCCCAGAGTGATCCTCAGAGCCTGAGTGTGTTTTTGCAATGTGTTGATAACTCTATCATCTCTGAGCTGCAGTGAGAAACGATGTAGTGGTGGTTAGTATCAAACCTGCACACTCGGCTGCTGTTTGGCTGAACAGGCAACGTCTGCCAATGTTCTATCGTCAGGAAGAATCCAAAGATGGAACCAAATAAAGAAATATATTCTCTGCAATAGTATTCTCTCCCTGTCAGGATTTCCAACTATTCCAACAACCGATTTTTATTTTTTTTCGTGGAATCCCCAAGGGTGACAATACAGATACAGAAAGAAAATGGAGCATTTTATTCAGTCAATGGACTTTTGGAGAAGATAAAAATTCTGCTCACATCTTCATCAAGTGCAAGAGTGCAGAAGTTGGTGAACTGCTTATATTGTTTCTCACTTGTAAGTTACTCTGGATAAAAGCATCTGCAAAATTCATACATGTAAATGTAAGCAGCAGTCCTCAGGCTTCTCCACTTTTCACTTAGTACGTTTACGTGGACTTCAACATTTATTACACAGTGATTACAGCAATAAACTGGGTTTTCATAATGTAAATAATGTAATTGAAATGGCTGTGTGAAGTGTGCTTACTCGCTGTTACAGATCTAGGTTTTTAATTGATTTATGAAGGCATGTAAACATCTTAACCAGTGTGCTGCCTCCACATACAATTCCTCAATGGGTAGGCTGACTTGTTACTGAAACTTGTCACGTAAACTTGAAGACACATATTGAGTCTGTGTATATATGCAGCTTAATCACATTTTATTTTTATTTGTTTGCCTTACATTTTAGTATTGACAAATATGCTGAGTACAGATTGCATGTAAACGCTCTGGCTGATTGTCACTGTCGCGCTTTGGTACTGGGTCATTTGACATTCAGATATGTCATGAGCCACTCCAACCATTGTCTTAGTTAAGGTAACTATCAAGAGATAAGGTGAATTTGCTCAGTATTGTTTATTGATCAATCAATCATCACTTTTCATCTCATCATTTAGTGATGTTAGTCAGGTGATAAGCTGTAGCTTAATTTCACCAATTGTTAGTTTTTGACTCAGTCAACAGGGCTGCTCTTATAATTGTACCTGTATGTACCTCTGTAATAAAACAAGGGACAAGTATTAGATGTACATATTAAAGAGCTGTTCTGCTGACATCTGAACAGCAGCCACATTCTTACAATTTTAAATGAATACTTTACCTTTAAAGTATCTACTTTGCCTTTATGTACAGAGAACCTGGGCATGTACTTCTTATAACTGATTACAGGGTTTGCGCTGTTGAAATGAAGTGATAGTCGACATTTGGTGTTGGTTTTCTCAGGACCTTCTGTGCATGTGTTAAATGTGCAATCAGAGATTTCACTTCTTTATTTACCTCTTGCAGCATAATGGGGAAAATTATCCTGATTCTGCAATTACACAGCTTCTCAAAACTGTGCTGTGGCTGTGAATGGTGAGACGGCTAGAAGAATTTGACCTCAGACATGTCTTTGTCCAATATGGTGGGGCTGCCACTATAGATTATTTTGACATATAATTAAGTATAGCCATACACTATAGTGACATGCATTTTCACAATGGCAGCAGAGGGGGGTTTGTTTGATAATGATGAACTTAATATAGACTAACATTGTTAACATCTGACAACCTCTGTGTCCTCTATAAGTCTACACTTTTAGTAAATCATGAATTCATACATGTATTAATGTGTCTTATGCCACAGTAGACCATGAGATGCACAAATCTTGTATTAGTGGGAAAATAGAAAACACATATCACAAATGGATTTGCTCAGTTTTACAGCAAATTCATGAAGCCATCAATTTTCCTGCCCTCAGCAGACCGTGAAAGTATTTATGATCTATTGAATGTCTTGTCATGAACAGTTTTCTTTTTTCAACACCGCACATTGCTGCATTCATGCAAATTTGATAAAACAATTTTCCTTTTCCATTCTCATTGCATAGTCACAATGTCACAAACATAAAGATGTGTAACTTTGTACTTCTTATGCAAAAGTGTGTGTGTGTCTGAATGTCTTCTAATAATAATTTAACATCACATTTATAGATTAGTGAACATTTTCTACAACTAAAATGTATTCGCATCCATGCACAGATTTTTAGTGACAGATACAAATTTCATTGTTAAGTGCTCCAAAAGAAAAAAGAAATCTTGTCTTATTACATTTCTGTACTGGACACTAGATACATCATGCTTTGCCTCATTGAAGACGACACTGAAGGTGATTTGCATACCAATAATAACAAGAGACAAGAAGTATAAAAACTTTTGTTCATTTTCCATACCAGTTAACATTGTGATTGTGTTTTGAAAAATGACTTGGTACAGCTTTGTGGGAGCTGTCTGTATGTTTTGGCCCCTGTGCCGATTCATAATGCATCGTTCCCTCAACCATGACACTTTAAGCTGCATCACTGAGCAGTTTCACCGGGCTCAATGCTCATTCATGAAGATGTCTTTTTTCAATTCCAAATGTTAAAGTTGGTGTATTTATTTTCATGTTATGCTTTTTTCAAAATTTGTAATACCAAGCAGGTGGAGAGCTGCAGAGGGACAATATCTGTCCCTGTCTCCAGCTCCACCATGCAGTCATACAATCAAGGCAGCCACACATCACTGTAATGTAATTGCGGCAAGAACTGATAATCGTTGAGACGAGCTTTGATTTATAAACCTCATAGTCTTCTTCCACAGCTAGAAATTACATTGCCTCTGATCTCAGCTACCTATTACCTGTCAATCTCAGTAATGTGCGATGGGTATCTAGGCTCATTTTCCACCTGCTTGCTTTGATGCCCACCAGCAGGTTGTTGTCAGTGGTCTCCATATGTGGTGTGTACTTCTTTAGAGGGCCAATTTCATGCCTGTTGGTCTTGAAGAACAACATTATTGATTGTTTTTTTCTACTTTCTTAATGATGACCATCATTTGTGACTGAAAGAGGACAGGAGTCATACAGTGATTCCCTTCATCTCCACTTCTCATTAAACATCAACCTGCTTTACTTTTCATGGATACTTAAATTCTGATCAGATCAATTTAGAAAGACCTAGATCCACCCTTTCATTCCAGTTCTGGGCAGAATGCTTTAAATAAGCCCTTTTCACTGGACTACTCACCTGGAAAATATGAGAAATGGTCTTACTTAGTTGTAAATTGACCTCACAAGACCAAGTTTAATTTAATTTAATTTAATTTAATTTAATTTAATTTAATTTAATTTAATTTAATTTAATTTAATTTAATTTAATTTTTTTTAAAGAT
>OMNV01009114.1:0-10576 GCA_900303265.1 Brotula barbata | reverse complement strand
AAAAGTTTATTATAAAATATTGAATTCAACTTGAATTGAAAGTTGTTGTTTTAATTTTATTGTGTAATCTTTTTTCTTTTCTCTTCTTTTTTGATGCTACAACCCACAGATGTAGATCAGTGTTCCAATGCCTCTTTTCAAAGAGCTCTAAATCAGAGTGTTTTTATCCATCCATTCTTATACTGCAGTTGGTGGGTGGCGAGTTTGACCTGGAGACCAACTTCATCATCCAGGATGCCGAAAGCATCGGATGCATGGTGGAGCTGTTGGAACACTGTGATGTCACCTGCCAAGCCGAGATCTGGAGCATGTTCACTGGCATCCTTCGCAAAAGTGTCCGAAACCTGCAGACGAGCACTGAAGTGGGACTCATCCAGCAAGTGCTGCTCAAAATTAGCTCCGTGGATGATATAATTGCAGGTATGATGTCATTCCAGGTACATTACACACAATATCCATCCATTTATAAGTTTTATTATGCTTGATCAGCATTTGGAGTTGGATGGGAAAAAAATGATCACTTATCTGGAACCTGCATAACCATTTTATCAATCCTTTGACAGCAATGGAGACCACCAACACTTTGAGAGAAAAGCTCCCTCAGTCCCGATTAACCTTTACTCTTTTCTTTTTCTTTGTTTATCTTTATGTATCGGTCTGACATTTGAAAACATTTTGGTTCAGTTTGCATGCATTTGTGTTCATTGTCAAGAGTGTTTCAAGATTCTGTGGCTAGGAAATACTACTTAAACCTTCACAGTGTCAAGAGGAAAAGTCAAAATTCTCCTGAATTAACAAAAGCAACAACCAGCAGAACACTATAGTACATGGGCATCTTGGGACATTTTGTTACTGCCTGAGTGAATTTCAGAGAAAACAGTACACTGGGTTTTTTATTGGCAGATACCACTAATTTACCTCTGTCAAACTACCAGCCCTCATCTTGTTTTTGTCAATATTTATCAGCTTGTGGAGAAGGAATTGTCCACATTCGTATTCAGGTCACTGTGCTGTTATTGACCATAGAAGTCACAGTCACTTTGGTATTTTGCACTGTGAAAATTGCATCAGTACCTTGTGTAACTTGTAGCTTATGTTGAAGCTGATGAAATTTAAATGTATTTTCCCTGCGGTGTCACTGCGGCAACCTCCAATATAAACAATGTCGCATTTACACATCACTTTGATTTAAGCATCATAGTCTATTTCTGTGTAATCATAGTGGAAATGTTTCTGTGATGAATATAATGGAATTTCACACACAATGAACTCGGAGAGAATGAGGCTATAAACTGACTCTCTGATCTCTTATCTCCGGAGGGGATGTATGGGAGCACTAATATATATAAGTTGTAACTGTGTGTGTGTGTGTCCTGCCTTTAAAGATTTGCTGGTAGACATGATGGGCGTGCTGGCCAGCTACAGCATTACAGTGAAGGAGCTGAAACTACTCTTCAGCATGCTGCGTGGAGAGGCAGGGCTCTGGGTAAGTTGTATTCCTGCATGGTTCTAGTTTTCCAAAATCACAAGTTGAACCTGCAAAGTTCTGTCAAGTCATACATCAGTTGAACTGTGAATAACTCTCAACCCACCTATAGCTGACATTCAAATGTGTATTTTCACGCTTAAGTCAACAAAGGTTTGCTGTCGGCCTGAATGATGAGAAATGTCACCATCGACATGGCATTTTTTGAACATGCATTTTTCACAAAGCACTCTAGGTGCTACTTTTGATGTTGGCATCAGAGGGAATCTGCTGTTATAGCACACAATCTGCAGAACAATGGGTCAATTGCAGTCATACATTTTGGTGTCTAAAAGAAAAGCCAATACAGAACATGACATGCAGTGAATATCAAACGAGCAACACCTTTTGCACTGGCTAATTACTTACTAGAATTATGGGATAACGCATGTGAACTGACAAAAAAAATTCTTGTTTGTAGTTGAAAGTAAGTTGGAAACTTAATGTAAGGATGGATTTAAGCCAGTCAAACCAAGACTATTGGTGTCATGTGAGGACTGGGCTTTTTCTCCTCCACGCTGGATAGAAGAAGGCGTCTCAGCTCGACTCATCACTGAGATTTTTAAGGCTCTCTGTCCTGTCGTGGGATGTGGCTTTCCCCACTCTCCTCCAGAAAAAGAATATTTTTATCTGCCCAGATTCAAAGGAAGAAACGTCTTGGTGTATCTGTGTTTTTGAAAACATTTTTCAAAAAGAAATAAAGGATGTCGTAGAACCACTAGGTCGATCCCTTTGGTATCTGCTGGCATGATAGAAGAGTAGGTGACCTTTCCATAATGAAATTCCTTTTCCTGACATAAATTTTTTTTCTTTCTGGCAACCTGTTGGCCCGGTTGCCCTCAGGCCTGTCCAGTAGTTGGGGAAACACTGCCTGGTGGTGATTAATAACACAACACAGCAGTGCAACTGTTAAAATATCCTGAATACATCGAAAAACAGCAGGACGCAACATGGAAGCATTTCCAAAATGCTGTGCACTTCATTTTCAATTTTGCTAAACAAAAAATGGAAAAATGTGATTTATTCATTTATTTTTTTCTCCAATGTGATGCCTAGGCCTATTTTCTTGATTGAAGCAAAGTTGAAAATCAATAATCTGAACAACACAACTCAGTGCAGACATCTTGTGTAAGTGATAGCAGGGCCCTATTGTAATGAGATGGACAGAAATGTGACAAGAATCCTAAGGATCTATCTTACTGATTTCAATTTGTTCGGCTTTTTTTCCACTGTTTATTTATTGCATAATAATTGGTAGTCTGCTGATCATCTGCAGTCAAGATATTAAATTCCATAGATTTTCTTTCTTTTGTTATCGAAAGCCTTAATTGTTTTGTCAGCAGTCTTTTTTTTGTCTTCTTTTTTTAAATCTTTGTCCCCCCTTGCAGCCAAAGCATGCGGTCAAGCTATTGTCAGTGCTGAACCAGATGCCACAGAGACATGGTCCAGATGCCTTCTTCAACTTTCCCGGTCGCAGCGCAGCAGTAAGCACATTTGCAAATAATGAAGTGGGTGAATGTGATGTGAGTAATGAGGAATGTAGTAGCCTTAGTTTTTGCAGTTGAGGACAAAATCTACATTTCACAATTTTACCCTGCTTGATTGTAATTGACTTGCCGCAGTGTCCGATGTCACTGTAATACGGTGTGTAATAGTTAATGCAGTTAATATCTGCTGAGAGAACTGATTGGGAAACTCTTAGTGGTGTGGATGGTATTATCATCTTATCACACTGGTGTGACAATGATATGAATGCAGCAAGCACAATGTACTAAATATTTTTTTTTTCATTCATGTCCTAACCCACCTCCTCTACTTCTACGTTATGTTTCCTCCCCATCTAAAATTGAGGTTTGAACTATAGTGTAGGAAGAGTATGTACAGTATACATACCTACTGTTTATAGAAAAAGCCCTACTCATATACAGGTGAGTTGTAGGGACAAAAGTAAGTAGTTTAGCATTTAGTTTACATTCAGGTCAGTGATTTAAAATGTTTTCATTTCCATTCTGTAGAAGATATTTATTGCTCTTTTTGTTTCTGTCACAAGGCAATTGCTTTACCTCCTATTGCCAAGTGGCCTTATCAGAATGGGTTTACGTTCAACACCTGGTTCAGAATGGATCCTTTGAATAATATAAATGTTGACAAGGACAAACCGTATCTTTACTGGTAAGTACACATGAGCAATAATTTATACTGTGTATATCTACCTACTTTATATCTAGTTTTCTCACATGTTCTCACCTTCACTTAAGAGTTCTCATTTTCCATCAGTCTTATTACTGTAGCTTTGAAATAGAAAATATTATGCTTTCACCAAGACTATCACCAGCAGTAATTACCAGCATTTTTTTTTATTGTTGAATAAGATGTCAGATACTTTGCTTCTGTGGCAAACAAACATAGGTCTGACATTATGACCAAATTTTGTTTTACTTAAATTATTTGCCTAATGGGATATATATTTCCATATCATTCCATATAATTTCCATGAAAGCTAATTCTAATAGATAATTATTGAGATGAAAACTCATAGAAGCCATAAATGCTGCTGCTGCTTCTACTCACATTACAAAGGTGGACTGCTGTAGTGGGAGGCACAGCGGAGATTAATTTAGTTTGAATAGCTGCCACATAAGGCTCTCATAACAGCTCTTGTAGGGGTTTGTGCATAATTAGTGCTGAGATCAATAACCCAAAAGTGCAGTGTTTGTGGCTATTTGCAAGAACACCTCTGGGAGAGAATTAAAGAATATATCAGGGAAATATAAAGGAGTTGTGCAAGGCAATATGAGCAAGTAAATACTAAATCAACAATGAAAAGGTGGACCTTGCTGAAGGGTGATGCTGTTTGCATTAATTGGACTGGGATGACTGCTACAGTTCATTGTTTATCTTCTGGATTTTCTGTATCGCCCTGTGTAAATTAATGTAATCTCACCTCAAAATGACCTGCTTTGCGTTTCTCTGATCTATAACGTTAAAAAGAAGAGAAATGTCAGCACTCATACATGTAGGGGAAACTTACCTTAATTGAATGTTTTTTGTTGTGGAATATTCTAAACAATTATTGTTCATAACTCAAACTATCTGTACATTCGTTGTGGAGAGCGAGTCTAGAGCAGAAAGGAGGGATTGTTCATTGAATCCGGATGCAGAATGTCCATGTACATTATTGGTCAGTTATGTAGCTTCAGATAATGCAGTTTAAGATTATAGCATATTTCATTGTGTGAAGACCTTCATTTGGCTCGGGCACAACCTGTGTGCCAGGTCTCCAGGAGGGGTCACCTATTCTCCTGACAGAGTCATTTTGTGTATTCGGTCTGCTAGAGCTCTGGTGCATTTCCCGAGACACACAGATGACCTGCACTGTTTTCTGTTATAAAGTATCTCCCCCTGCTTTAAATGTGACTCATCCAGTCAGAGCAATCTCAACCTTACTTGGAAGGTCTCCAGGGGGTTTGGTGACTCTAGGCCAACTTGAAAGAATCCTCTTTCTGTGTGAAGGTGATGGACTGCACAGGTGTTAGGTGTAGATGTCTAAGTGGGCCAGCCACTTTTTGTTTTTTAAATGTGTGGATAGTTGCTCAGTTCAGATGTAGTACTACATGTGGCAGGAGTTTCTCACTGACAGTCACAAAAAGGCTGATTTAGACTGATCTAATCCTGATCATGCATTGCTCTTACAGTTTCATAGTAAAAGAAGTGGCAGCGGATGTAGACAACAAAAAGAATTCCAAAGGAAGAGATGAAGGTTTCTGCTCTTCATCTAATGTGTAATCATAAGCAGGCATTTCCACTGAGGCATCATCTCAGCTCAACTGTAAACATCTTAGGACTCTTTCTTTCCATCAGTGCCTAAAGTACATATACATAATGTAAAACAGTTTTTTTATGCCTAAAGGATATTAGAGCATAGTATGTAGATCACAGCAGGGAAAAACATGTTGTTCAGGAATGCTTAAAGAAGAGCGGGCCAATGTAAAGCAGTTTTGCACTATCGTGGAAATATCATGGAATTGGAAAATGTGTTTTTCTAGATTTTGGAAAATGGTTCCCTATCAAAAAATGTTTGCTAATGTAAATAAAAATAACAATGCAAATACACTCTTTAGAAGAAACTGTTAAACTGTTGCTATGAGACCCTGTCCTATGATTGCACAATATACTTGCACAATTACAGATTTTGCTAATGATTGTTAAAAAATGGTAATTCTTTGAGCCATCTTCATCCCAGTGCCAGTCAAACAAATGTTTAAACATTGCGGCTAAACAGGGAAACTATTCAATAGCATTAAAGGTCATAGCGTGTTGGACTCAGCAATTAGAAACCGCTCTTCTCACCAGGATTTCAATTATCTTTTATTTCCTGCTGCTGGTTAATAAATGAATTGAATTCTGCCTGGTCTATTTACAGCTTTCGAACCAGCAAGGGCATTGGGTACTCGGCACATTTTGTTGGCAACTGCTTGATTGTGACATCACTGAAGTCGAAGGGAAAAGGTTTCCAGCACTGTGTGAAATATGATTTTCAGCCCAGAAAGGTAAGGATAGCTTTGTTGCTCAAACAGTCTTTCCTTTTCATGTGAGGTTGAGTCTTCGCACAGGTTAGGTGGGAGATTTAATCACTATTCAGTGTAAATGGCAATTGTGAGAATGTATTACTCAGTATGTTAGGGCTAAAATGAAACTTTTTCTATTAATAACCTTTGTGTAATATATATATACTGTATTTATGTGTGTGTGCTCCTGGTCTTACTTGAATATCTTGTTTCTTGTTATGATTATGTTGAAAGAAATGAAAAACAATGAATACATATTTACCTCTCCTGCTATAAAAAAACACACATCTGGCCTTGACACAGCAATAAATACCACCATCTGGTTGTCAGTATCAAATATAATTGTAGCTGAAGATAATGAACTGATAAAGGCTTCAGATTTCATTCAAGATGAACATAAAATGAATTTTAATTACACTGCATTTTTGTCGCACTTTCCATAATTCCCTCTCTACCATTTGTTCCAATGTTGTACATCCACACATGCACCTGAGGTGTTTTAGACCCTCAGAGGAATTTTACAGATATAATTGGATGTAGATGAGCAAATAAAACTTAATTTAGCGTTGAATGTCAGTGCAGTGCACCTGTCCCTGCAGAGAGGGAAAACTACCTGAAAGCATGTGTCAAACAATTAGATCCCCTCATACAACACCTGGGAGCAACTATTTGTTGCTATTCGTTCTTTGGATATAGTTTTGTAGAAGTGCTTAGAAGATAAAGCGTTGAATTAAGTTTGCAATTGATTTTGGGTTCAAACATCTGCTGATAAGTGCTGTAATAAATTATCAAGGGGTAGCTCACACTCTTCCCCTCTAGACATGAATCCTGCTAAGTGTCTTTGCATTTGAGCCTCATATAATTCCATTAGATTGCTCCCTGTGCTCCTCATTGGTCAGTCTAATAAACAGTGCATACATACACACACACTTATATATATATATATATACAGTATATATATGTATGTATATTATACATAGTACCATCATGTTTCATCCTGGTTTTCACAAGATGTATTGTGTTGAAATGGCTCAAAGTCTCCAATTGTTGCTTCATGTGCGAAATGTAATTTGAGAGAATGCTCTGCAGTAACACTGCGTTCCGATCAGCGTCTCGCTGCATGGGGCTTGGACCTGTTTTCTATTATACATAAACATCTGTTAATTTCATGTCTGCCCAGATGTTGTGTTTTGGGGCACACTTTTTTGCCTCCTATATTTCTCTTTGGGGGATCAACAGTTGTTTAAAAGGTTAATTATCAGTGTCATTGCTATGAGGATGATGTAGATTTTGCTCATGGAAACAAACTTATAAACAGTGAAAAACAAAAAAGCTGCCAAATCATTGTATTTTCAGTCTGTCCAATTAAGAAATCATTTTAAAATTCTTTGATTTATGACTCTCTCTACTGATCGTTTAACTAATCACTTGCTCCTTTATCCATAGCCTAGCTTTACACAAAAAATCGTAATCTATTAGCGAAACAAGCAAATGGTACTTGTCTTTTGTGTCTGACATGGCTTTCTGGGATGTGACAAACAAGTCATATTAAGCCTTTCTTGTGATCTATTATTTAAATACCCCAATGCAGATTTCAGAATGTTGGGTTTCAAACCTTACGGCCATCAAAAGAAGTAGATAGAGTGGATGGCTTAGCAGAAATGTAGGGCTCAAACTTCTGATTTGAATTATTTGGTGAAATGTGTTTTTGAAATATTTGCCAACGTAGATTAATAAATGACCTGTGCTCATCTGTGAGAGCAGTATGACCTGGCTTATTTTCAAATCATTGTTCTCTTCCTCTTTCCTCACATTTAGTGGTACATGATCAGCATAGTTCACATCTACAGCCGCTGGAGGAACAGTGAAATCCGATGCTATGTTAACGGGCAACTGGTTTCTTATGGAGACATGGCATGGCACGTCAACACAAATGATGTAAGCCGATTTTCTGTATTTTGATGTTTATTAATGGCCGGCTGGCTGCTACTTGATCATTCTACATGGTCGGGAATTGCCAAAGGGGAAAAAAAATACGCACATCTTCAACCGTGCTTATCAACAAAAATGAGTTGTACCATATTGACATGAATTTCTCCAGGGAGCATGGCTTGAATTTCAGTCCTAATTTGAATATCCATTTGTCACAGAGATGTGCTGCAATAGAGAATAGAATAGAGAAAACTGCAAATGCTCAGTGATGAGAAATGTGGTGAATCTTAAAGCCACTGCATATGTGTGTACACAGGTGTCATTTTTGGTTAGATTGTCCACCACCATTGGCTTGAACTTTCCATACTGAGAATATAAACATTAAGAAACACAATGGTGTTCATTTTTCTCCTAGCCAGAATACAACTTGCTGGTACACAGATCATTACAAAGGTGTGCTTCATGAATTTAAGAAGGCTGTTTCAGCCAAAGCAATATGTCAAAACATAGTATCTGATGATATTGAATAATCTCATCATCACCTACGTTATGACAGAGCCACATTTTGCATTCCTACAATTTAACATTGTCTACAATCAGAATGCTTTTGAAGTACAGCTGGCCTTGGGGAATGTTGACACATACCTGATCACATTTGCAGAATATTAAATGACAGTAGACATTGTCTCAGATGCTGTGGTATTGTGTGATTGTGGTGTGGTAAAAAGCTCCATTTCTCCCCATTCTGTCATGTAATCTTTTGTTATATCATCTTGCAAATTTTTCAAGCTTCATATAGGGGTGTAGTAAAGTATATTTTTATATATATTTTTTGTTCACTATGCACATTTTTGACCTGAAGGTATTATCATATTTTTAACATATACTGTATATATTAGACTAATGGGTTTGTCAGAATAGTTAGGTGTCCGTTCAGATAATGCTCTTGTGGAACTTGTTATTGCTCTATTATTTTCAAATATGCAGGTTTGATTACAGTGCAATCAAACACATACACACACTAGAGACACATACTGTACATCAGTGCAGTGGAGTCTGAGTTAGAGTATGGACTTCATTTCAGAAAGCTGAACTAAGCTAACCTAAAATAAAAAGGGAAACTGGGAGAAATGTTCTCTAAATGTAAATACATGACAAAAACACAAGTCAAACACCTCTCCAAACAACTTACATAGTGCTGAGCTTATCAGCCATAAAGGAATTTCCAATCATCCATCCATGCACATTTTGGACTGGTTGCCTAGCTATCACAGGGCTGCCAAACATACAGACAAACTCATTGACACTCACCTTCACACCTATGAGCAAATTTCTACTCTGCAACTTTTCTTTAAAGAAATCTTTTTCTGATACCACTAGTATATGTCTTCATATTGGTGCTCTGTAAATTATCCAAGTAGTACTTTGAAACCCTCCTGTATAAACAAAAGTAGAGTTTGAATTCAGCTCACGTTATATTGTAATCATAAGCTTGTGAAAATTAATGGCTTAATTTCACTCAGAATGTAAACAATATTCTCACAATCCCAGGGGTTGTATTGAGCCATGAAATCTTTGTAAACAGGGCCATTGTTTTTCTCTTTCAGTTAGGTGGATCGTCAAGCCAGAGGAAAGAACATGAACGATGATGAAAACACAAGCTCATTTGGATTGTTGCAAAATGATTTTCTAGTCTGAAATATTTATTTAGATTTTAGTGTAAAGGATGCAACACTGATGATGTGTCTAAGTTGCACCTAGAGTGTTTGTGAGAACTAGTTTGTCTGGCTATGCCAGTGACCTCCGGGAACAAGCCGGATGACGCCCATGAATAGTATGGCGACAGCTGGAGAGACAGCTGACAACTGGAAAGACAGTAACCGGGGCAGAGAGGGTTAGCACCCCAAACTGCAGCTCCCGCAAGGGGGCACCCACAAGCAAGCTACGGAAAACTCTTCTGAATTATACCCCCAGGGGTGCCCGAGAGGGGGGGAGGATGAGCACCGCAACAGGACGGATAAACAGGCAACGAACTATGCTAACGGAAAATCGACAACGAGTGCAGTCTGTTCATGTGGCAAAGTCTGCAAGAACCAGCATGGCCTGAAGATCCACCAGGCCAAAATGAAATGTCTGATGGGGAAGCAGGTGGAGCAACGCACAGGTCCGGTACCTGGTGAGACGCAGGAGGAGCCCGGCCAGGAGGCAACCCACAGTGCCCAGACCCTCCACGCTCCACAAGCCCAACCCCATGGCAGGCATTCAGAACACCGCCGGGTCTTGTGGCCTGCTGCCAAAAAGGAAAGGGAGTGGCTCCAGTTTGATGAGGACTTGGACCAAGTCCTTGAAGCTACTGCAAAGGGAGACGTAGACCAGAAGCTGCGAACCATGGCGACAATGATCACCAGCATTGGGGTGGAAAGGTTCGGCATGAAGGAACAACAGCCAACCAGAGTCCGAGGGGAGCCAAATAGAAGGGAGGTGAAAATTAGCCAGCTTCGACAGGAGCTTAGACTGCTTGGGCGGCAGTTTAAGCAGGCAAGGGAGGAGG